>JABUQX010129723.1:5000-17500 GCA_015478945.1 Trachelipus rathkii
AGAATTCGAAATAACAAGAGAAAGTAATTAGCTTAGTTTACGGATAACGCATCAAAACATGATCAGTACGGATTAAAAAATTAAATAGGGACAATGGGGTGAGAAATAGGAGCTGGGTAAATATGATCCTGAAAATATTTTATGTAATAACGCACAACCTGAATAGTTTTTTTCAGAATGAATATGATCAATTATGAAAAGGACTATGTTCCGATAACGTTAACATTGCACACATGAGGATGTGGAGTTCATACTTTGCAGTTAGCAGTGAGTGATGGGCCTCCACAATACTCATAGAGCAAATCTTATAAGCCGGACGAGACAAATAGCAAAAGCAGAGTACATGTCTTATGCTCTAAGGGCTTTCTTAAAAGATTGATAAGTAGTGAGTAGGATGGGCTGCGGGTACTGGTCCTGGACGTGTTCTGCGGTCTCCGACAGTAGATGGGAACAAACTCGAAAAACAGAAGAATTATTAAAACCCATACTTTACAACAAAAATAAAATATTCAATCAGAATACTTGACTGCAGGAAATTTTATAGAGAACGGATTTTAGCAAATCACAAATGAAACAAGGGAAAAGGAAAGAATGTTAACTAAAAATAAATATAATTTTTGTCGACAATCTTTGTTTAGAGTCTTTCGCAGGAACTGAAGAGATGGCTATATTGTAGAGCTAGGAGTTTCTTTGTGAAACTAAGCTTACAATGAATAACGCTAAATCGAAAGAAATTGGGCCGGAGTCAGTAGTTCAGGCAGTTTCAGGAAGTCCTCGCTTGTAGAATTGTTGTCAGATATGAAGATGAAGAAGTGCAAATTTTGCAATTAATGGGAAGAGAATTGGAGCAAATGCAGCAAAGCGAGTTGAAAAAAGCTAGAAAAGACAATCCTACTAGTAAAAGACATCTCAACTGAAAATATCTTCGGCTAGAAAAGATAGGAAAGTAGAGATTCCTAAGTCAGTTAGATAGAGATAATGAGAAATGCGAGCCGGGGAATCAAAGTTATTAGTCAAAGAGGCAATCATTGCTATCCGCTAAAATTTTGCAGAATGCGCTTGCACAATACAGGCTTTGCCTCGCTTTCAAGTGAATGTTGAGAGGCTACTTTTGCTTTAAAATAATAAATCGGATCTATAGGACATGTTAAAAGGAGGGATTTTTCATCGGTTTGGTATTTTTAAGAAAATTGTTTTTGATAAATTTATGGTGCATTATGGTCGGGCTGTTCAAAAGAAAATTATTTTAAAAGTTAGGATAAAAGTGAATTCATATATACATATATATACTATATAATAATATATATAATATATATATCATATATATATATATAGTATATATATATGATATATATATATACTATTTATATAATATATATATATATTATTATATATGTATATTATATATTAATATAGTTATTATATATATATATGTAATATAGTTTGTATAATACTATATATATATATAGATAGAGATTTATTTATGATTTATATATATACGGATGATGTTGTAAGGTGTTAATATAAATATATATATGTAGGAATATATATTGGATAGAAGTAGCTGTTGAGATATATGAGTAGTGGTATATGTTTATAAATTATAATATATATCTATATATATATATATATAAACGGTTATATATATATATATAGCATATTATAGGTATATATATACATATATAATATGGGTAGCTATATAATATATATATATATATATATATATATATATATATATATATATTTATATATATATATATATCATATATAATAATAACTCTAGGAAGAGCTTACTGATTCATTAATTGAAGCCATTTCTATTTTTTATAAGTGAAGATGAAAATTTACCAAATTGAATAACATATTTTAACAACTTTATTTGTTCAAATAATTCGTAATTCAAAATCTAAATAAAAATTAAGTCAAAATTAATATATAAAAAACTAGAGTAGCTACAAAATTTTTCATTCACTCTGGTACTATATTAATCTTACACAAACATTCTGTTGAAGGAAGAAAAATCTTGGGAAATAGTTTCTTTTACTTATAATTTGGATTACAAATAATTACATTTAATTTCTAGGTGATATTTGGTCGAAAATGGAAAAAAGTATTCAGCGAGGTCAAGGAAAGAAAAACAGAATTTTCATCGCATAATAATAAATAAGTGAATAACGATGAAGATTAATGATTGGATGTTTCGTCCCGGTCAGATCATATGAAGATCTTCTTCGCAATGGTTATAGGGCGCAACACCGGGCTAGCAACCGGTCCTTTCCTTTTGCTTGCAATACTCTTGGGCCAGCGTTGGTATCTTATGCCGCCTAGAACAAGCTCTCTGGAGAGCTGCTCAGAAGGCGAGTCTTTTGAAGCCATAATGACGAGAAGATCTAAGTTCTACTGAAGGGCGAAAACCCTACCTGAGAGTGTTTAACTCGAGGACTGGCATCAAAACCGTTGCGCCGAGAAAATGGCTTTCTGGAGTGTTCTAGGGTTGTGAGTTTCGGGCCAGAAGGAGAAGAGCTGGACCAACTGACAGGGGCGAAAGCCCTTCCTGGAGTTGTGATAGATATAATATATATATATATATATAATATAAACTATATATATATATATAATATATATATATTATACTATATATATATATATTATATATATATATTTAGTTTATATTATATATATATAAAATATATATATAGTTATAGGTATATATATATATATAATAGTATATATATGATTATTATATATATCAATATCTATATAATATTTTATATATATATATAGTATATATGCATATATATATATAATATATATATATATATATATATATAATATATATATATATATATATACTATATGTATATTATCATAATAAATCTGTTTTGACCATAAAATTAGTCGTATATATATGTTCAGGCTCCATAGTTCAACGAGGAATATTTTAACTTTAGGATGATCTAAAATATGATTTTAATCTTTTTAGGAAAAAATAATAAATATTATATTACGTAAACTGTACAGGCAGTTTCATCGTTCAAAGAGGAATTATATTAAAATTTAAGGAAGAAAGTGACTGATTCCTTTTCTGTAGTTTGTAACATTTTCTCTATAAAATATTTTCTACTAGGTTTTAAATTCTAAGCTGATAAAGATGTCATTATTACAAACATTTAATTTCATCATTCCACCTTCAAAATTTTGTATCAGAATTAATGATTTCATGACTGTAAATGGAGAAGGAATTATAACTAGGGTTCGGAGCCGGAGTCGGAGCCGAACAATTTTAAAATGCCGGAGCCGGAGCCGGAGCCGGAGGCGGAGGCGGGGGTAATTTTAAAATGCTGGGAGCCGGAGCCGGAGCCGGAGCACGAGCCGGACAATGCGGACCGGAGCCGGAGTCGGAGCGGGGTAATTTTAAAATGCTTGGAAGCGCGCCGAGCCCGGAGTCGGAGCCGGAAAAAAATTTGCCGGCTCCGCAGCCCTGCATCCTACCCTCCCTAGCCTTCCTTGATCTATTGATCTTTTGATCTATTGATCTACTGATGTATTGATTCAAGTCATATTTTTTATTACAATTGTTATGTTTTACATACCCTAAAAGAGTAAATCAGTAAATCAGTAAATCAAACCATCTCCCCAGCACCCTCCTCCCCTCCTCCCACCATCCTTTGATCTATTGATCTATTGATCTATTGTTTCAAGTCACATTTCGAGTATCATTTTGGATAAACATAACATAAAAAACAAGTTCTTTATACACTGACCAACGAATATATGCTATTGTAACAAAGTTTTCACATTAATAAAGCTAACATAGCATCACCTGAACTACGAATATAATGTACAAAGACAAACCTAACATACCTTACACTCAAATAAACTGTTAACTTTAACAAAGTTCCACACTTAACAACAGTAAAGTAACTAACACAGCATACAAAAACGTAACTTATTCACACTTTGTCAAGCATATCTCTAACATATCAATGTTAATTTTACATTAACCCTTTGATACCGTATGATTCATCTAAGTCTCATGAATATTTCAGGCTATTTTGACCCTTATAATACGAGTTTTTAAGGTTTATTTGGCATTTTCTGATTCACAGAGCTTGGTTTTCGTAAGCAAATGTGAAAAAAGTTTGAAATATTTCACAGTTCACTTGCAGTAGCTGTGCAAAGTGGACGCTTTTTGAAAATCTGCGAAATCTTGCAATCTTTGCAGTTGCAATTTTGAAAAATTTATTAAAAATAAACAAAGTGATTTTTGTTGTTTGTCACAAAAAATAATGTTTATACGTCATCTTAATGGTGTGAATTCAATGATTTGTTAAAAAAAATAAATAAATAACTTATATGCTGCATACTAGGGCCTTTTAAACCCATGATTCACCAAAGAACTCATTCGGGATATGCTACGTATTGGTTATGTCTTTTTTTTTTTTTTTTTTTTTTTTTAAACTTTGAATATTTTAGTTCATTTTTGAAAAGATCGATCAATTATTGCTGTGGAAATTAGAAGACTTTATAATTTCCCAATCATGGTAATATTGAATTTCGCATTTGGTGAACTCTGCGGTCTCCATACAGCAAAAGGATATCGTTTATATAATATATATAGTATATAGTAATATATGATAATAACTTAGTATATATATATATATATAATATATATAATATATATATATATAATAATATATATATATATTATATTATATAATATATATTATATATATATAATGTTACATACATATACAATATGATATACTATACTATATCATCATAACTATATCACTATAGCTGTATAGTACTATGATAATCAGTATATCACCTATTTCTAGTACTGCCATATATAATATATCTATATATATACTACTAATCCACCTACTACATATATGATGTATATATATCCTAGTAATACTATATATATATACAACTAGTATATATATACTATATACTATATATTATATATATATTCTATAAGTATATACTATACATAATACATATACATACTATATTATACTATATATATACTATACTAGTATATATATATATAATATATATATAGTTTAATATCTATATTATATACCTCACTACTATATACCTCATTTTTATAGTATAAATATATATATACTATATATATATATATCTATATATATATTATATTATATATACTATATATATCAATATAATATATATATATATATATATATATATAATAACTAATTATAGTATATATTAATATATATATTATATAGTTATATTATATATATTAATATATTAATATATATAGTAATATATATGAATAATGATACTATATATAAATAACTAAGTAATATACTATAAAATATATACTCACTCCATATATATAAATATAGTATAATATTAATATATCATATACTAGTATCATATATATACATAATAGTATATATAAACTACCGCTATACCTGTATACTTCTTTACCCTACTCACTCCTATATATAGTATTAATACCTATATATTATATATAGTTATACTAATAGTATATTATACGGTAGGATAGTATACTATATTATAGGTATTCTATATATATATATATATATAATATATATATAATATAGTCATATATAATATATACTAATACGATAACTATATATGATATATATTACTATATTATATATATATCATATATACTATATATATATATATATATAGTATATTATATATATAACATATATATATCATATATATATATATAATACTTATACTATATATGACTAGTATAGATACTGATTATATACTATGTAATATATCACACTGGCTATCATATAGTAATACGTTATAATGGCTCTGCCTGTATATAACTAGGCTTATACTCACGTAAAGGTCATATATTAAGTATATATATATATAAATATATTACTATATATATATATAATCCGAGTTATATATGATATATATATAACTGTAAATATATATATTACTACTCATAGGGATACATTGATATTTATATACATTCTTGAACATAGATATTTATGTATTATATATATATTTATTTTACAGTTTATAATATATACTAATATAGTATATATATATAGTAGTATAGTATAAGGTTATTATATACATAATATTATTTATAATATTAGTAGTATAGTTTAGGTATATAAGTATAATATAATATAGGTGTATATATATATATAGTATATATATAATTATGCTAGTTATAATAGGTATTATTATAATGATAGTATCTATTAGTATAAATATCATATATACTATATATATATAGCTATATATAGTATAATATATAATGTATAAAACTGCTATAATACCTATATATATATATACTAGTTATATTATATATATATAGTATATGTGGAGCATGGATGTTAATATATCCTCTAGCATATGTTCTTGAACTAACAAAGGATATTTCTCAACACTAGACTAAGAAGGTATTTATGAACAATTGTTCGCCTCCTACACGGTTTGATAACTGCTGTTGGAGGAAGAGGAATGCTATCGTTTGTCAAACAATTACATCCAAATCGACATGATTTATTGAAGGCAGGACAGGGAGCTAAAGGTTGGGAAGGTAAGGAAACTACGATACTTGTGTCGAAGATACAAGGACGACAGCATCGCAGTGAAGTGGTTGGACAATAAGCCTGTTGCATCGTTTTCAATTATGCGGGTGTGGATCAGTAGGTAAATGCCGTCATATGGGACTCTCTAAAGTTAGTAATGATTCTCGGCATTATATTCGATTGACTAACAAAGGATATTCATTCAGCACTAGAACTATTAACAGTATTTATGAATATTGGGTTAGGCGCTCCCTACCTTTGAATAACATGGTCTCGGAGGAAACGAGGATCGTGCTATGTTGTTCAACAATTTACAACCAAAGTCGGACTGAATTTTGAAGGCAGAAAGGAAGCTAAAGTTGGGAGGTAGAGGAAACTACGATACTTGTGTTGAACAAAGGACAGACAACATCGCAGTGAAGTGGTTGGACAAAAAGCCTGAGCCTGTTAATGTTTCAAATTATGCGGGTGTGGATCCAAGTAGGTAATGCCGTCGATGGGACTCTAAGTTAGTATATCCTCAGCATATGTTCTTGAGCTAACAAAGGATATTCCTCAACACTAGAACTATAAGGTGTTTATGACAATTGGTTCGCCTCCCTACCCTTTGATAACTGCTTTGGGGGAAAGAGGAATGCTATGTTGGTCAACAATTAGACCACAAAATCGACTGAATTTTGAAGGCAGACAGGAAGCTAAAAGGTCCGAAGCTATATGAGAAAAGCGATCAACTGTGTGTCGACAAAGACGACGACAGGCATTGCAGCTAAAGGGGTTGTACATATAAGTTCCTGTAAATGTTGTTTCACTATTATGCGGTGTGGATCTAGGGTAGAGTAAATGCCGTCGATAGGACGCTTAAGGGAAATAAATATATCGAATATTGCACTGCCCTTGCTGCCACCAATAAGTACAAGTAAATACTCTGATGGCGTGATTTGATCCGACATACACAAACTTCTACTAGTTTTTAACTTCCCAATGGATATAGTATATGGTATACTATATAATATAGATATATATATAATAATTGCAGGTGTATATATATATATATATATAGTTAGCTTACTAGTAATATAATATATATATATATGTATATTAATATATTAAGTATATATATAGTATTATTATATATATACTAGTATATCTACTATAGTAGTAGTATATAATATGATAGTAGAGGTTAGCGTAAGGGGGATGTCACATTATATACGTATGATATATATATATACTATATATTGGCCAGCCTACGTAGAAGAGCTCACAATCCGCATATTCAAAAACTACTGGGACAGCTAGCGGGAAAAAGGAAATACATTGCTGGAATGCTGGCAAAATTTTACCGAGGGAACTGTAAAAAAAGAAAAAAAAAATAGAAAAAAAAAAAAAAAAAAAAAAAATCATATCTCGAAACTACAAAAGTACAGAAAATGCAACTACATTTTTGGAAGGATCTTGTAAATTTTGGTTCGGAAAATCGTACAAAAAAAAAACAAAATTAAACCATAAAAATTGTCTATTTTTTTTTGGGGGAGGAGGTGCTGGGACATAGTATATATATATATATATATACTATATTTATTTTTATTAAGGTATTACAAGGCAATTTATGGGGCTTCTGAGCGACACGGGAACAACAGGGGGGATGCCCATGTTTTATACCCTGCTGGGGGATGTGCTGACTTAGACTGTGTAAAAAAAGAAAAAAAAGGGGGGGGAGGAGAACCCCTCACCACTCTAGCAAATTCCTATAACATCTGATATTTCCGGAGACCCTCGCCCGCGAGGGGGGAATATAGTCCTGACCCGTAGTTCCCCAGGAAGGCCGAGAGACCACCGACTCCTGCATCGGTGCGGTATATCCCCTTGGGGTATTCTTTAGTTTAAAAAAAGCCAAAATTTGATACAAACTCTTTTTATTTTCCTGAGTAATCAACAAAAAGTTCTAAATAAATAAGTAATATTTAATGTACCAAATTGTTAAAAATAATTTATTTTTATTTTTTTATTTTTTTCAGCATTTCCTATCCAAAATTTTACATAGATTCCAAAAATGTATGTCCCTTTTTCGCTGTAGCCTATTGTAGTTTTGAGATATAAATTATTCTTTTCTGATTATGACTTTGATCAAACTCTTTTTACACTTTGTCCTGAGAAAAATTGGAACAGCATTCCAGCAATGTATTCCTTTTCCTGGTCAGCTGGTTTGTAGTTTTTAGAGATAATGCGATTGTGAGGCTGCTTCTAGAGCTGACCATATATATATATAATTTATTCGTATAGTAGAACTATGTGTTTTAAAGGATCATTATATATGATAAATTTATATATTGATAAATATATATATAATATATATATATATATATATATATATATATATATATATATAATATTAAATTTAACCAATAGAACATTTATTTGAAATAGGCGTTTTGTTTTCAACAGACATAATATTAACCTTTACCTAGTAAATAATTATAATTTTATACCACTAAAATGGAGAAAACACCAAAATCGTAAGTAATGTCACAAAAGCTAGTACAACTGCGCAATGTGGATAAAACCACCGCTTGCGTTGTGATGTCTTCACCTCAGTTTTGCCAGATGTTTTCAAATAAAGTAGCCCAGCCAGGCTAAAAATGTAGCCTATGAAAGTAAAAAATAGCATACTGCGGTATTAAGATAAATAAAAACCAAATTAATAAAATTTTATAGGAAAATGTACTTACCTTTAAATATTGTAAGTTTAATAAATTTAAAATATCATCATCTTTTACACCCCTTCAACTTTTTGCGCCATCTGGCCACACTATGCGATGTCTGTGGCTGACTGATTTAGAAGCGCGTAATATGTACAAGTTTACAACATGATTTAAAATGAATAAGATAAATTTTACTTCATTGCGATTAATAATAATATTAATTGGTCATTTTTTCTAGAGAAAAAGATTCTAGAGAAAAATATTATTGCCTATATTGGTGGGAGCCTGGGTGGCCCCTCTTGGTGGGTAGCTCAGGGCCCGGGACCCTTAGGCCCTCCCCTTAATCCTGCCCTGTTGCTTTCATACACTCACAAGTATAGAGATTGTGACTATGGAAATAAAATTTGGTCAAGTACGTTCAAAAGGATTTGTTTTGTTAACAGCGGAACTATGCGTCGTTAATACAAAACAAATATTAAAGTTTTTAAGAAAATATATTAGGCCATAAATTTTTAGGAGAGAGCCAGAAGTACCTATTACATTTTTTTATAATTTATTAAATTTATTATATTTTTTCAAAGCAAGTGCTTGTAAGTCTACAATTATCATATTAGGTTCAAGAAAGATAAAGACAAAGAAAATCAGAATGTATACATTTACAGTATATTCCAGGGCTGCGGAGTCGGAGTCGGAGTCGTGGAGTCGGAGTCGTGGAGTCGTGCAATTTTCATGGAGTCGGGTCGGAGTCGGAGTCGAAAACTCTCCAGTGCAAGTGGAGTCGGAGTCGGGTCGGAGTCGAAGATTCCTGTGTAAGTGGAGTCGGAGTCGGAGTCGAGGAGTCGGTAATGTTATTAGTATTATTATTATTATTATTATTATTATTATTATTATTATTATTATTATTATTATTATTATTATTATTATTATTATTATTATTATTATTTTTATTATTATTATTATTATTATTATTATTATTATTATTATTATTATTATTATTATTATTATTATTATTATTATTATTATTATTATTATTATTATTATTATTATTATTATTATTATTATTATTATTATTATTATTATTATTATTATTATTATTATTATAATAGTTTTTGATTTTATTTCCAACGTTCTAAATATTTATTTTGTACATAATTTAATTTCCTTAAAATAATCTTTGAAAATAATATACAGGAGAAGAAGATATATTTACATAGATTTCCCGACGCATTTCGTCTCTATACTTGAGACATCTTCAGAGGATTATTTCTTGTAAGCGAATGAGTCTTTAAATTGATATATAATAAGTAAATCAAATGATATTAAGTCTGACTGATAAATACATAAAATTTTATGTTAATGTCTGGTTGCGTGTTTTGATGTAGAAGGCCTCCGCAATTTTAAGTTTCTGAACTTCACACGATCCGTATAATATTGTGAAGTGTTTAGAAATATTACTAATAGTTGATTGACCATGTGCCGTATTGAAATGTTCAAAGATTTTGCTGGGACTGTAGAGAAGTTGATATGCCTGTCCGACAATCTATTCTTCGTGTAACCAATATATGTCGACGTACAGTCTAACTCAGGGCAGTTAAATTGGTACACAACGTGATGGTTGTAGGGCAAAGCATCTCTTGTGCTAAAGGAAGATGACAGTTGTTTGGACTTATGGTATAGTCTGACTTTAATTTTTTGAGGTGTCTTTAGTTTTGAGGTGAGAATTCAAAATATTACGAAGGCACTTCTCTTCCTTATTGACAAATAACATTGGAAGTTTTGAAGAAATTTATCGAATTTTTCTGATTATTTTTACTTTCTTTATTATATAATTTTGTAAGGGTTTTATTAATTAAATTTTCAACTGAATATTGTGGATGATCACAGTTAATTAAATTTTACTTAATGCGGCAAATTTCTTCATCAAAAGTTTTCCAAGTTGAACATAGGTTGTATGCTCTGTAAACTAAAATTTTTACGATAGATTCTTTGTAAATAGTCGGTGAATAGGATCCATAGTTCATATACAGACCATTATCAGTGGATTTGACATGTATGCCTGTATATAATGAGCCATCAGAATTAACATTGATTTTGATGTCTAAAAAACAGATAGCATTATTAACCCAAGTTTCGTATGTGAATTTTAAGCATGACAACTCTTGAATTCTATTGATAAACTGATGTATATGATCTATGTTCCTAAAAATAGTGAGAGTGTCGTCGACATACCTTATGTAAAATACAGGGTTAAGTTGTTTGTTTCACGAAGGATTTTGTTTTTCCAGATTGGACATATAGAAGTCAGCAAATGTAGGTCCAAGTGGTCAGCCCATCGGCAGTTCATCAGTTTGTAGATATATGTTTTCTTTAAATTTAAACGGTGTTTGAGTACAACAAATTAATAAAAGGTTCTCATATGTTGTTCTGATATATCTGGTGGGGGTAGGTTATTTGAGTGATACACTTCGTTAATTATTATGTCAATCGTATCAAGAACCGGTACATTTATGAACAAAGATTCTACATCAAGTGAGGCAAATATATTAGTGGCTTCAAGTTTTAAGTTTGATAATTTACATAATGTTTCATTATTTGATTTAACTATGAAAGAGTTATTAAGATATGGTCGGATAATGCTGTTCAGATATTGGGCAATTTCATGTGTAACCGTTCCGCACATAGATATTACAGGTCTCAAAGGTGAATTTTCTGAGTTTTTGTGTATTTTAGGCAATCCATATATATATATATATATATATATATATATATATATATATATATATATATATATATATATATATATATATATATATATATATATATATATATATATATATATATATATATATATATATAATATTATATATTTATTTGTATATATATATATATATATATATATATATATATATATATATATATATTTATATATATATATATATATATATATATATATATATATATATATATATATATATTCTAAATTATAAAATCCAGTTCTTTTAATTTTGTCAGAAATTCTTTTGTTTTTTATTTCATAAGCGATTCTGTTATTGCTATTATTATTATTATTATTATTATTATTATTATTATTATTATTATTATTGTGTGTGTGTGTGTGTGTGTGTGTGTGTATTATTATTATTATTATTATTATTATTATTATTATTATTATTATTATTATTATTATTGAAACTGAAAGTATTAAACTTAATTTTATAATGGCTATTTTATA
>JABUQX010129725.1:0-2500 GCA_015478945.1 Trachelipus rathkii
GAGAGAGAAGTATTAACACATTTAAAAGATTTTAAATACTCTCCTTCAGTTCCAGACTCATATATGTGTCAGATTTGAACTCCCTCAATACTACTAGTATACTCCATCAGATAATAGATTCAATCATGTATTAAGTGACAGATGCGCTGGAGAGGTTCAGAAGCGCCCAACCTGAAATACTTAAGCACTCTTACCTTCTACCATCCATTCGCACTTAATATAACATAGTATTATCGAATAGACTTTACAATTCATCTGCTAATATTATCTATATTATTATATATTATTTTTAAATCTCTTGGAATCTTTTATTTTCTTTAATATTATTACGCAATTTTTATGTGAACCATAATTTAATTTTGATTTATATTTATAAATAGGATATTGTTTTTAATAGATTTAATTATTTTTGTTCTTCTATACGTTTTATTTTTGTATTAAACTGTTCCAAAAATTATCTCACGTTTTTTATAACCTTTTATTTTTATTATTTTACACATTCATTCATTATTGTAAATTTATTATTACTGAAGTTCTATGTACATTATTTTTATGAGTAAATATTAAGATTGCTAATATAATTTTCTTTCTAAAATTTTATATAACATTTAAATTATGTGATATTGTAAATATATATATTTTTTTCAAAATCTTCACGTTATTTTAAGCAGAAGATCATAGATTATGTTTTTTGATATCTGTTTTCTCATAAAATTACTAAATTAAGTTTACATATTTAATTATTTAAAGTCCATAGAATATTCCATAGTTCCCATTTCCTCAGTCAGTTCATCAATCCTCAATTTCCGAAATTATCCATCCGTTATATTATCCATTAATTAAATAATTCATAAATAATTCAAAAAACAAATGCAATCATCAATAATTAATGGATTTAATGATGCAAGAAAGATAGTAATTCCTCAGAAAAATATCATCTGTTTGTAACCGCAAAATTCAAGACCAATATATATATATTATACTATACATGTAGTAAATAATTACTATATTAGATATACATTTTACATATTGATTTATATAATATCTTTAATATAATTATGTTTATCAAGTTTGTATTATATATTTCAATTTATATGATAATTATAAATTTTCATATATTTATTATATATAATTTATAGTAACTTTAATTATTGCTATTTTAAATTGCCAATATATGAGGTTCGCTATACTATAACTTATAATAATTATTAAAAAAATGGCTGCAGTGTGGACGGGTTGAGGGGGATCCTTGATCAGGCCGTATAATTTATATTGCATATTAATATAAAAATTTTTGATGAATAATTGAGTTTTTTTATATTTTAATATTTATGTAAAGATAAATAAAATAATAATATAAATAATTAAGAGTATAATAATATTATATAAAATTATTAGGAAACATTAATTTTATGGTTATAAAAATAATATGGGATTTCCATAGTTAAGAAGGTAAAACTACGATGGTTTAGATAATTAAATAAGTTAACATTTATACCAGGATTGACCCAACCGATTAAGGTGGTTAGTCAGCCGAGATATAAAGATAAATATTTAGAGTGTTTCAAAAATTGTACGGTGATACATAATATCATAGCAATTTTATTAATGTTTCCTTAATTGCTGTTCACATTCATTGTGTAAAGTAATACTAATACACTCATTAGAAAGTTAATTATGTAGCACTAATGATATAGTAGAAATAAGAACTATGGATATATACCCCATTTTATGGTAATCGACAAAGACTAGGCGAATATATATAAACGAAATAGTATTTTTATTCCTATAAAGATAAAAAATAGAGTACAGAGATTTTCCCAGATAAAATTGGACATATGTTAGATATAGATACATGTAATGTAAACAAGTCGGTGAAAGAGTGTGAACTGTAGGGCATTGTTAATGGTTTTAGATTAGGATAAATCTTTTTAAAAGAAGTTGAAGTTTAGAGGGAGTTTTGAGATCGATCCAACATATTGAACCTTCTATGACATAGAAAATAACATATATATCAATTTTATTGTATTATAGCAGAATAAGCCTGGAGTTATATATATAATTTATATTGGTCTTAAATTATGTTATCAACTTTTATTCTACGTCACTCCGTCAATCTATAATGTTCGTCTGGACTTTACGGTCTTCCAGTATATTCAAGATTAATCGAGAGCCTAAACAAATATCTGCTACGATACAGAATTAATTCAATAAACTTTAGAGAAAATAGACATATGAATGTTTATCATTTGAAAAGAATTTTCGCGCACTCACACTCTTAAAACATCTGGTAGTGAATGGATTTTAATTTAAGCTAATTTGAGAAATGTCGCAATGAAATTTCAGGTGCTTTTATTCTCTGTATTTTAATTATAGATATAGAAATCGAGATATGTTAGTACTGGCTTGGTTTATTACTTTTTTGTGTTTATAGGTAGTACATTATATATCCACATTTAACGGCAAATTATTTTTTTGATTAAAGGATATTGTTCAAGAC
>JABUQX010129725.1:12500-15000 GCA_015478945.1 Trachelipus rathkii
GGGAGCTATTTAACAGACCATGAGCAGTATCTTTTTAAAAAGTTAGATGCAGGTTGAATTTTAAGAAGTCAGAAGTATAGTTCTTTAAAGGGTTCAGTGTCATGGCTCCTTTTCAGATGTCAGGAGCAAGATCCATTTTGATATTTCTGGAACATGGTTCCTTTTAATAGTCCAATAGCATAATTCTTTTAAGAGGTTAGAAGTCTTGTCTCCTTTAAATGGTCATGTGAATAGTTCCTGAACGTGGTCCCTTTTAATTAGTAAGCACCATGGTCCTATTTAAGATGTCAGAAACATGGTTCCTGAACGTGGTCCCTTTTAATTAGTAAGCATCATGGTCCTATTTAAGAGGTCAGAAGCAAGGTTCCTGAACGTGGTCCCTTTTAATTAGTAAGCACCAGGGTCCTATTTAAGAGGTCAGAAGCAGAGTCCCTTTTACGAAGTCAGCTTCAGGCCCCATTTATGAGTTCAGTGGCATGATCTCTTTAAAGCTGTAAATGACAGGGTCCTTTTAAGAGAACAGGAGCAACTTCGCTTTTAAGCAAACGAGTGTAAAATGTAAGTAATATTTTCTAAAACTCTAAGGTAATTTACTTCTCTCATATTTAAAAAAAAAAAAAATTTTTAAAAAAAAAAAAAAAAAAAAAAAAAAAAAAAAAAAACAAACATTTTCAATCGTGCTTCGAGAACTGCATTTTAATTTTCTATATCTATTTATATTTACATTTTATTTTACTGATTATTTTGAATGTTTTAATGGATGACTCTAACTATACAATTTTATATTTCCTTCTGAGAAAGATAGAAAGTAACAAGAAACGCAACAACTATTCCATTAGATATATCTATATATATATAATATATACAATATTATAATATATATATATATAATATATAAAGAAAATATAATATTTTTATATATATATAATCATTATATATAATATATATATATATATAATATATATATAATATATATATCACGGCACTGGTCTGAAAAGACCTGGCAAAACCTTACTCCACACTTCGAATGAAACTACTTTAGTGGCAAAAAATTTCGTATTAATTGGAAAATATTTGAACATTTAGATGACAAAATTAATTCTTTTTTCCAAAAAATCTAAGAAAAATTTGAAGTAATTAAATAAGCTGTTGCAAATTACGTTGATCTATTAGATTTTCTAGAAAGTGATTGGAAAGTGTTGAAAGAATTCTCCTCTGATGGAGGAAAATATGATTCTTCACGAAATTATATTGTGATGGTACCACCAAGCATTTATTTGACT
Organism: Trachelipus rathkii; assembly: GCA_015478945.1. Classification (NCBI taxonomy): domain Eukaryota; kingdom Metazoa; phylum Arthropoda; class Malacostraca; order Isopoda; family Trachelipodidae; genus Trachelipus; species Trachelipus rathkii. The sequence goes on from JABUQX010129725.1 coordinate 13,784, forward strand.
TTAGTATTATTGTGAAAACTATAAGTGATGACAGATATGGCCATATATAAGTTGATAATTATGATGCCAGCAATCCTAATTTCGATAAAATTTTAGTAAATTTAAAGAAAAAAGTTAAAGAAAATAACTAATTACATTTTTTGGTGCCTTAAAGGAATAAATAAATGATGTATCAAACATAACTAGAGTTAGGGATATCTTTCTCGCACCTCCAATTGAAGTAGAGGTAATAATATAGACTTATAGAAATACAGAATGTGAGTTATTCTCTCCTTAGGCTTAGCTTCGTCTTACTCAGATGTATATTGAGTACACCCCCTTCTTGAATAGGGCTCTGCCCGTCAGCAGTGATATATATATATATATATATATAATAATATATATATATATATATATATATAATATATTATATATATATATATATATAATATATATATATATATAATAATATATATAATATATATACAGAGGTGTGATTTTAAAGTTATAAGACAGATGGTGCCACTGCTCAATAAGAGGGGCTAGGTTTGCGGGCGGGTGTTGTACGGGAAGCTTGTTTTGTCCTTGAAACGTACTGAAAAGATCAGCGCGATATCTTTCCTCAGTACCGAGTTGCATCCTGGTGAGTGAAGACGTGTTGTCTTGTTTCGGCGGATTTTTGATTTCTCAAAATGGCTGAAAAAACGGAACAACGAGTTTGTGTAAAAAAAATTTTAAAACCTGGAAATCAGCTTCGGAGACTTATGAACTATTAAAAATAGTTTACGGGGATAAATGTCTGAGCCGGTCAAATGTTTTTATCTGGTTCAACAGATTCAATGATGGCCGTGAATTAGTCGAAGATGAACCCCGGTCCGGCCGGCCTTCCTTTTCAACAACCAACAAAATCATTGTGAAAGTTGGAGATTTCATGCGCTCTGACCACATACTAACAATTAGGAAGATGTCTGATGAACTGGATTTAAGTTTCTACGCGGTTCAGTCAATTTTAACTGAAGATTTGAAAATGCGTCGAGTGTCCGCGAAATTCATTCCGAAATTGCTGTTAGACCAGAAGAAACAACACCGACTTGGTGTGTCCCAAGAACTGATTAATCGAGTCGAAAGTGACCCAGATTTGTTAAATAGGCTAATTACAGGCTACAAATCATGAATTTATGAATATGACCCAAAAACAAAGTTACAATCATCGCAGTGGAAGCGTCAAAATTCGCCAC
>JABUQX010129725.1:22500-25000 GCA_015478945.1 Trachelipus rathkii
ATCAGTTGGTGGAGTGCTAATTAAGCAAAATGAAAAATCTTTACCTACGCTTAATTAAGTAAACTTGCAAGGAAATACCTGGCCTGTCCTCCAACTAGTGTTCCAAGTGAGAGAGTTTTATAGCAATGCTCGGGCTAATAATGATGGAAAGAGAAACAACTCTCAGCAGAAAAGGCAAGAAAAATTGATGTACTCTAAAGCACAAACTTCGATATTCTGAATATCAATACAGTTCAAAGAAGTATATAATAAATGAAAATCTCTTTCATTAAGGCGGAGGTTAGGGAAAGAGGTTGATGGAGTCCATTTGAGTTGGGTCCATGTCCCGCACCCTGGTAACAATTATATTAATATTGTGGTTAAAACTCGATATATATATATAACTATATAAATATATATATATATAATATATATATTATAATATATATAATATATATATAATATATATATATATATTATAATATTAATATATTATATATAAATATTATATATTATTAAACATCGCATCCGCAGATCCGCGGATTTAAAATCACACATCCCACCGCGGATTGCCGAAAAAATGACATCTGCAGCATCAACTAAAATATATATATATATATATATATATATAATAATAATATATATAATATATAATATATAATATATATATATATATATTATATATATTATATTATATATACTATATATATATATATTATAATATATATATAATATTAGGATGGGACGATTTATCGGAATGCGGCAATCGGAATCGGAGGAATCGCCTGTTTCAGGAATACGGAATCGGAATCGAATCAGGCAAAAAATGTACCGTTCTTTGACCGATTCCTTTGGTATATATCTGAAAAAGACTTTTAGTCTATTGTAGCAAAAATAGTAACATATAATATATAATATATATATATATATATATATATATTTATAAATATATATAATATATTATATATATTTATATAATATATAAATATAATAATAAATATAATATATAGTATTATATAAATATAATATATAATATATATAGTACATAAATATTATATATAATATATATATACTATATATAATATTATATATAAATAATATTATATTATAATAATAATATATATATTATAATTATAATATAATATATACTATATATAAATATATATATATAATAATTACTAAAATATTATAAAGTGTTGGTTAGTGATGGGACGATTCCAAATTTTCAGCCGATGCCGATTCGATACCCGATAAAATACCCAGTCAAGAGTGCCGATCCGAAAATTCCGATTCCGATTCCATTCTATATTATTATATATATTTATATCTATATATAATATATATAATATATTAATATATATAATAATATATATATATATTATATATAAAATCAATCAAAACCACTTTATATGTATTAGGGTGCTCAAACATGCACCGGGAATCCGAGTCATGAATGAGCAGTTCTAGGGCATAAATAAACGTAGCGGGACCCAAACCAGCATATATATATATATATATATATAATATATATATAATATACTAATATATATATATATATATATATATATATATTATAATAATATTATTATATATATATCATATTAGCCACTAACTCACCGGGTGTGATAACTTATGGCAGGGCTCATTTTCAAAAGGACGGGGCAACAGAAAGAAAATAAATATTACAAAAAAAATTGCAAAAGAAAAAGCAAAAAAAAATTTAAAATTAAAATAAACGGAAATGTTAAAACCCACCCTGTCCCTTCCTAAACCGCAATCCCAGAGTTATCGCTAGACGGCGGCTAGGAGCGGGATCTTTAAATAGAGGAAACATTGAATTTTTGCAGGGCAAAATTGAAAGAAGGCAAGGAGCTTCCAACAACAGAAAAACTCGGGGGCGCATATGAAGCTCGAGTAATCTACAGAAGAAAAAAAAAAAATCACGCAATCTGAAACAGATTCCCAGCTTCTCTTCTCTTTTGAGGCCATTATTGCACTGATTAGTGACGCGTGAGGTCTCCAAGCATCACGATATTTATATGTTTAGTCCCAATAATATTTTAAATGGCTTTTACAGGACCTCCGCACATTTAGAGCCGCGATCAAAAGGGAATAGGAAAAAAGTGGGGGCTGTTTTAAGAGGAGGAAAGAATATGAAGAAGTTGAGTTTTCAAAAGAGTTGAATTTTCACAAGATTACGGTTACCACACACCCCACTGAGAAATACCGACCAAATCAGCAAGAATATTGAATCAGAACTGTTGACGGAGAGGCCAACCTCTATAGAACAAAATGACGACCAGTTGAACATGAGTGGAGTAAGAAGTGGAGATGTTGAGGGGCGGTCATCGGCGTGGTAAAGAGTAAAACAGAGTTAGAAATGTGCAGCTAGAAGTCGTTGAGATGAAAGTAGTATAAAGTTGGAAAGCTAAATAACAGAACTCGTAGAAGAAACGACCGTACGATAATTAATAAGAAAGGAGGAAGAGGTTGCTCCATCAACAAGAGCTGAAATGGAACG
>JABUQX010129726.1:2500-7500 GCA_015478945.1 Trachelipus rathkii
ATTGAAACACTTCTCAACTCTCATTTCTTAGATCATCTGAAATCTCATTCACTTCTTTCCGATCGCCAGTACGGCTTTCGGAGCTCGAGGTCTACTGGCGATATACTTTTCTATCTAACTGATTTATGGTTTTCGCCCTCAGGAACTACGGAGAGACTTGCGTGGTGGGGATTGACTTATCCAAGGCATTTGATCAGGTATGGAATGTGTTACTGCTCTCCAAGATCCCATCCTTTGGGGTTTCCTTCCTCCCTCTTTGCTTAAACTTATGGTCTAGTTTTCTTTCAAATCGCTCAATATCGGCTGTTGTTGAAGGGGCGACTTTTTCTTCTTTTTCTGTCAAAAGTGGCGTTCCTCAGTGTTCTTTCTTATCTCCTACTTTATTCCTACTTTTCATTAATGATCTTCTCACCTGCACATCTAACTCTATCCACTCATATGCCGATGACTCAACCCTTCATTCTTCAACTCATTTCAAATCTGCTCCCTCTTTTACTTCTAGAATTGCCTCTCGTCTTAATCTTTCCGATTCTATCTCGCTGATCTGGATAGATTTCCTGAGTGGGTTCGTCTCAACCGTGTGAATTCAATTCTTTTAAAAAACCCAACTTCTACAAATCTCCCTCTCTAAGACACCTTTTAACTTTCCTATCTCTTTCGACGGTTCTCTCTTTTCTCTGTTGACAATATAAACATCCTTGGCCTTAACATAAACAAAAAAATGTCTTGGAAACCTCACATCACAACGGTTGTTAAGGCGGCCTCAAAGAAACTGGGAGTTCTGTTTTAGCTGCGACTTTTTTCCTCTTTCTCAGTTGCTCCGAGCTATACAAGCGGCATATCCGGCCTTGGTATGGAGTACTGCCCTCTCATATTTCAGGGGGGCTCTGGTTCACCCGCTTTTGGATAGGGTCGAGGCAAAGGGCAAAAGGCTTATAAACTGTTCTGCACTTTCCAGTTCACTTGACCCTCTATCTTTACGGCGCGATGTTGGTGCTTTATCTCTTTTATATAGGTACCGCAGCGGCAGGTGCTCGAGGGAGCTTATCATTGCGTACCACCACATTTACGACGTCCTCGTAGCACAAGGGTGCTGTGTCGGCGCATTTGAGTTTTGTTGTTTGATATTGGTAACTCCAGGCTTGTTCGCTGCGGTGCTTCCTTCTTTCCTGCCACCTCTGTTCTGAGGAATTCTCTTCCATCTTCTGTGTTTTTTGCTGAATTTTCTCTCTCTCACTTTAAAGCCCGCGTCTGTGCTCATCTGCGTAGTTTGCGTTAGTTGATGAATATCTGAGGTGTGTAACACCCCCTCCTTGAATAGGGCTCTGCCCGTGAGTGGTGGTGACAACTGTAAATATATATATATTGTGGCGTCTGGAGCAGGAGGCTGCTAGCCCCACTGAGGAATCCTAAGCAGCCTCCGGGAAGAAACGCCACTTCATCGTGACAACGCTCACTCACTTCAACATCCAAGATTCATCTATTATTGAAGGTGGTTATTCAACACCAGAACATAACCCCTTCAAATTGGTGACCACCTGGAGTGACCAGTGCCACTGTTGTGGCACACGAACACCAACAAGCAACCATGCCAAATTTGATTCCGAACACCCATCAAATCACCGAACATCCATCAAATTAAGTTTCTTCTGCTGGGCGCTACTCTGTTCGGCCATCCTGTGCCGCCTGTACCGTACTCAAGCTTCTGCAGGTGCGGACCATACTGCAGTAAGAGTAAAGAGTGCGTGAAGCTCTTCTACAGTGACCGTTAATGTGCGCACACTAGCTCCTCACCGTGACAGTTGACCGACATCATTTCCAGGACCGGAGAGGCGGAGTGTGCTTCGCGGCATTGCACTGGGGGAGTCCTAAGGCGTCTGGGGCAGGAGGCTGCTAGCCCCACTGAGGAATCCTAAGCAGCCTCCGGGAAGAAACGCCACTTCATCGTGACAACGCTCACTCACTTCAACATCCAAGATTCATCTATTATTGAAGGTGGTTATTCAACACCAGAATTTAACCCCTTCAATATATATATATATATATATATATATATATATATATATATATATATATATTAATATTATATATATATATATATATATATATATATATATATTATATCTATATATATATATATATATATATTAATTTTTAATTAATTGAAAACCAGACATCAGCATCCGCATCTGGATCCCGATCTATTTTAAATCCGCATCCGCATCCTCATCCTCTTTAAGATTCCGCCATCCGCATCCGCAAACATTCAAATTTTTTGACATCGGATCCATCACTAATAATATATATATATATATATAATATATATATATATATATATATTATATATAAATATATTAAATATAATATAATATAATACATTATATATATATATATATATATATATATTATAATATATATATATATATATATATATATAATATATATATATATTATATATATATATAGATATATATATATATAAGGCGTAGACAAGGGGGGGTCAGGGGGTTCAATCCCCCCAATTATTTAATGCGATCAAAATTTTTGATTCCTTAAGTCTGTTAATAATAATAATAATAAAATAAATAATAATAATAATAATAATAATAATAATAATAATAATAATAATAATAATAATAATAATAATAATAATAATAATAATAATAAAAAAATAATAATAATAATAATAATAATAAGAATAATATTAATAATATAATAATAATTAATAATAATAATAAATAATTAATAATAAATGCCTTCGTGGCGTAGGAGGTTGACTCGCCGACTTTCATGCGAGAGGACACTGGTTCAATCCTCCGCGTAGCAGTTGGAGTTTTATCTTCTTGTGGGCAAGAATTAAAACGACTGCGAACACGTTGGTGGTGCTGGTTTGGGATAGCCGGTCTTAAAGTTCGATTTCCTGTAGTCCCCCTGTGTTACCCTCTGAAAACGGGATAAAGCACGTTAAAAGGAAGGTTTTTATAATAATAATAATAATAATAATAATAATAATAATAATATAATAATAATAATAATAATAATTGGAATAATAGTAATATTTGAACGTTATAATAAAAATATAATAATGTTTGTGGTCCGTAACGATTTCTTAGGTCAAGTGGCTGTTCCTCATATAAGTATAAAATATTTAGAACAGGGACTTAAATGTAAGGTTTCCAAATTTGCAGATGATAACAAATTGGCTACCTCAGTAAGGAATAATGATGGATGTATAAAGATTTAAAAGATAAGGAGGGAGCTGTAATCGTTGATAGGATGAGCAGGTTCATTCCTTTTACAACTGAAAATCTTTCTCTCCTTCATATCCATGGTCGATCGTGTTGTTCTCTGGCCATTCAGGCTAGAGAACAATGCGTATCGGGGGTGGAAAAATTCTCGTTCTCCAATCACTCTCGCTAATTTTCATTCAGCTAGAAATCGTTGCAGGGATACACTTCGAGGGGCAAAGCGGGCTTTCATAAACGAAAAGTGCGCTAACCTCCTTGTGTTCTCCTACTGACCAAATTTTCTGGCCTCTTGCCAAAAACTTCTCTAGCAACTTCTGTAAATCTGCCTTTCCTCCTCTTATTCGATCTGATGATTCTGTTGCTAATTCTCCAACTGAAAAGGACAATCTCTTTGGCCTCCTATTTTCCTCTAACTCAACCCTGGACGATTCTGGCATTCCTCTTCCTACCCTTCTCCTCTCAGTGCTTATTGCTTTGTCTGTATTACATTGATGGGAGTGGGCCCCTGAAATCTGTGAACGTTAGGAAGGCGGGTGGCTCCGGATGACATCCCTCCCCGAGTTTTGAGGAAGTGGCTTCCGTGCTATCCCCGCCCCTCGTTCAACGTATACCTCAATGTCTCAATACTAGCACTTCCCTCAGTGTTGGAAGCTCGCACACGTCCAACTTATTCCGAAAAATGGAAGCCGCTCTGATAATTATAATTCTAACTAGGGCCCTATAACTCTCACTTGTATTCTATTTAAGATCTTTTAAACCCTTCTCAACTCTCATCTTTAGATCATCTTGGAAAACTCATTCCGATCGCCAGTACGACGCTCGAGGTCTACTGGCGCTATACTTTCCTATCTAACCGATTTATGGTTTTCCACTCTTAGGAACTACGGGGAGACTTGCGTGGTGCGCTTGACATATACAAAGCATTGACCAAGTATGGCACGCGTCACTACTCTCCTAGCTCCCCTCCATTGGGTTTCCTCCTCTTTGCTTACTTATGTCTAGCTTTCTTTCAAATTCGCTCAATGTCGGCTGTTGTTGAGGGGGCGACTTCTTCTTCTTTTCTGTCAATAATGGTGTTCCTCAGGGTTCTGTCTTATCTCCTACTTTATTCCTATTTCATTATGATCTTCTCACCTGTACCGCTAACTCTTATCCACTCATATGCCGATGACTCGACTTCATTCTTCAACTCATATCAATTCTGCTCCCTCTTTTACTTCTAGAATTGTCTTTCGTCTTAATCTTTTCGATTCTATTCTCGTTTATCTGGATAAAATTTCCGGATGGGGTCGTCTCAACCTTGTGAAATTCAGTTCTTTAAAAAACCCACTTCTACAAATCTTCTCCCAAACACCTTCCAACTTTCCTATCTCTTTCGACTGTTCTCTCGTCTTTCCTGTTGACAATATAAACATCCTTCGCTTAACATAAACAAAAAAATGTCTTGGAAATCTCACATCACAACGGTTGCTAGGGCTGCTTCAAAGAAATTGGAAGTTCTGTTTGGACTGCGAGCCTTTTTTTTCATCTTCTCAGTTGCTCCAGCCATATAAGGGTCTCATCCACCCATGTATGGAGTACTGCTCTCATATCTTGGGGGGGGGGCTCTGGTTTCACCCGGCTTTTGGACACGGTTGAGTCAAAGGCCAAAAGGCTAATAAACTGTTCTGTACTTTCCACTTCACTTGACCCTCTATCTTTGCGGCGCGATGCTGGTGCTTTATCTCTATCCATGAGGGAACTTATCACTCG
>JABUQX010129726.1:15000-17500 GCA_015478945.1 Trachelipus rathkii
TCTTCCTATCTACGGAACCATAAGTAACTCGGTAATCCATCCTGTAATTGTAATACAAAAGCTCTTTATTCGCCTCTTTAGCACTACAAGAGACTTTTACAACCATATACAACCCTTGTTCAAAAAACTAAAGATATTACAGTTTAAAGACCTCCTTAATCTATCACTACTAAAAGAAATACATAAAATCATACATTATAATGCTTGCGACTTCTTGCTAGCTAATTTTCTCGCAAACCAAGTAAGGTGCGAAGTAAATCGAATAAATTTTGCGAAATAATACAAGCATTAACCTTCCATTCTGTCGACTAAAAAATGCTACACAATCGTCAGCTACAAAGCAGCTAACCTTTACAACTCATTGCCGCAAAATATTAAAAGTGAAAATTCCATTAAGTCCTTTGCTAGAATATTAATATTCATATCAAAATCAATATTAATAAGTAACTAACCCAGCGATTTTACTTTTGTAACATCTAGCCATTTTATTAACAAAAAACTAGACACTATCATAGTACCCGTTATTATAACGTCAAGATTATGGTAATAATTGCAATTTTTTTATTATTATTATTATTATTATTATTATTATTATTATTATTATTATTATTATTATTATTATTATTATTATTATTATTATTATTATTATAGTTCATTAAGAGCAGAATGCAAAAGGAGATGGCTATCATAATTCAAAGAACGACTAAACAAATGTTGGAGCTTTATCCACCCTCAAATGTTAATGATGACGTCATTGTCAGCAGTTCACTTCAACCATTATATAAATCAGAATCTAGAGAAGCCAAATTGCTACAGGATTTGTTACAAGTAATTATATATACCGGTATATATATATATATATATATATATATATATATATATTGCCTCAGAACAGCCACCTCTGCATATCTAGTCACCTATATATATCTTAGCCTTGCTGCTGCACTGCTATGTATGAGACAACAAATGAGTCTCAGCAGCAGTACCATATATATAACAACCATATATATATATATATTTATATAATATATATATATATATATATATATATATATATATATATATATATAACAGATATATACTACTCTTTTTCTACACACCTTCTGCTTATATATATATATATATATATATATATATATTTATATATATTGCCTCTGGGCTCCCCTTATTTGGGGGTCCAAGTCATTTCCAGAAACCTAACAACATCCACAGGGCAGAGCCGCAGGTCTCTTAGGGAGGTGATCTGATGTTGTGTTCTTTAGGGAGTGTGTATAGGGCACCTCAATAGGAGGTGTTCAACAGTTTCAGACTCTGTTAAGCATCTTCGGCAGAGTGTAGATGGAGTTTTTTGAGGTCGAAACTAATGTTTGTATTCTTGAAGATCCGGATGTGCCTGGATCTTAATCTAGAAAGGGAGATATGCATCTTTCGTGGGAGTGTGCCTTGTATAGGGAATATTTCGGGAGGGTGGTAGTTTATGAGGGTACTTGTTGAGCGGTTGTTGAGGTATCGTTGCGTGAAATGTGTATGAATATGGTCTGATAGAAGAGTGTTATTTGGGTTATGGTTCTAAAGAGTTCGCCATAGTTGAGGGCTGCAGAAGAGGGAGGGGATCTTATACGGCGTACTTTGTGTTCTTGTAAATAGTTATGACAGAGTTGAGATGGGTCGTAAGTCCTGGCGTAGAATTGGGTTCTTATCATATCAAGATGGTGTAGAATTGGTAGAATTTTCGTTTCTTCATGCAGGAGCTGGATAAGGGTTGTTTTTAGGCAACCTTTTATTGTACGCAGGGCGGTGTTTTGTATTCTTTATAGTTTATTTCTGTTAGTAGGGGAGGTTAAAGGATACCAGACTGTTGATCCATAGTTGATTGTAGTTCTTGAAAATTGTTTGAATGTTTTGACAGTGTGGTTGTTTCATTACTTAAACTGTGTTGGATAAGGTTCGGAGGACATTTAATTTTTTACTTGCTGTACCTATGATGTTTTGAATGTGTGGTGTAAAGGTGAAGTGGGTGTCGAAGGTTATTCCGAGTATATTGGCTTTTGTTTAGGGGAATGATGGAGTGTTTAGGGTTATTTGTGGGAGGAGGGATGATTGGTGCCTGTCCGTGATGATCAAAGTGATAGATGATTTCTCGGCAGAGGCCGACATTCTGTTGGATGATAACCAAGCTTCTAGGTGATTTAGGTAAGTCTGAGCGAGGTTTGTGACAGTGGGTACTGAGGGGTCTGATATGGTTATAGATATGTCGTCTGCATAGATTATTATTTTTGAATTAGGAGTTTGGAGGGTAGAGATATATCGGCTGTAAATAGGTTGAACATGAATAGGGATAGGATATAGGATATATATATATATATATATATATATATATATATATATATATATATATATATATATATAATATATATATATTATTATATATATATATATATTAATATATAATATATATATGAGGAGAGCAATAATGCTACTCGTAAATAAGGGTAACTGG
>JABUQX010129726.1:25000-27500 GCA_015478945.1 Trachelipus rathkii
ATAAGTTTCAATGTTTTGATTGGACACATCTTAGGGCGTGTTAGGTGTGAAACAGAATTGATAAAATAAGGAATGAACGTATTAGAGAGTTATGTGGTGTGAAGAAGGGGTAAATGAGAGAATAAATGAAAGTATCTTGAGATGGTTTGGTTCATGTGGACAGAATGACTGAGAGTCGGTTGGTTAATCGGATGAATAGTGGTGAGTGAGTTGGGAATCGTCTGGGCTGGGATACCGAAGAAAAAATGGATTGAGTCGGTAAGATGTCTGAAAGGAGAGAAATGTGAGTTTTATCAGAGGCAAGAATAAAGGTGCATAATTGAGTGAATGTCGGGGTTTTGTTGAGGGGGTATGGTTGTGGCCACCTGGGCCCAGGGGCATGAACGCCTACAACTTGAATTGATGGCAGAATATGATGGTCCGTCGTGGTCCCGTGAAGCTCTAGGGGTGGATTTTCTGACTGGACGAGTTCCTTACTAATTAATGGTACAGAGTTGGCGGTAAGGCTGGGCTTTCTTTTTCGACTTTTTCATATTCTTCCTACTGCTTTTTCCTTTCGTGCTTGTCACGCACTTACTCGCAGTCTTGGGAATAAAAGGAAGATGAACTCGAAATATATTAATATATATAATATATATATATATATATATATATATTATTATATATATATATATATATATATATATATACTATATATATATATAATTATAATATATATATATATATAGTATTGTATATATATATATATATATAATATATATATAATAGAGTATATACTATATACCGTATATATATATATCTATATATATATATTAATATATATATATATATATAGTATATCTAATATATATATATATATATATATTATATATATTTATATGTATCATATATATATAGCTATATATATATACCGTATATATATATATATATACTATATAATTAATATATCCGTATATATATATATATATTATATATATATATATATATATCGTAATATAATATTATATTAGATATATATATATATTATATATATATATAATAATATATATATTATAACTAAATATATATTATATATTATATATATTATTATATATATATATATTAGTATATTATTTATAATATATACTGGGGATTATACGTGCGTCACATGCACTGGAAATAGAAAAGTAGTAGAAGAATATGACGCAAGTCGAAAAGAAAGCCCAGCCTTACCGCCTCCATTATACGCTTAAGTGAGAACTCGTCGCTCGCATTAAAAAAATCCCCCCTAGGGTTTCAACGGGTTTGCTTACGAAACCTCACTATGGCATCTCATCAATGTAGCGTTCATCCCTTGACTCAGGTGCACTACAACCATACCCCCTCACAAATCCCCGCTATTCACTCCTATTATCACCTTTCTTATCGCCTCCTGGCCAAACTCAACATTCTCTCCTTCAGTACGCATTCCTTTACTGACTCAATCCACTTTTCTTCAGTGTCCCAGCTGGTAGATTTTTAGCAAACTCACCACTGTATATCCGCTTAAGCAACCAACTATCAACCATCCTTTCCTTATGATCCAACCATTTCAATGTACCCTTGTTTATTCTCTCATGTAATCCTTTCATTCACAACCAACACAACTCCGCTAGTATGCATTCGTATTCTCATTTTTATTCATTCTGTCTCATCCTCCTAACACAAATCCTTGTTTGGTCCATCTTAAAACATTTACCTAAGATTTTACTCTTATTCCCATACCATGACGTGGTTCACTACTATAATGACATTAACTCAGGTAACAACATACCCTCATGCAAAACCCTAGCGTATTCAAGACTTACAGGTAGTCCCTTTGCATCCACCAAGAATTTAATTGCACTAGCCACCTTCCTATCATTCACAACTTTCCCTACTACACTCTGCATCATCCGTCCCCTTTTCATCCAACATATATCATAAATATTTGAACTCGGACACTTGTTTCAGTTGCTCACCATCTAACATAACTTCACACCGCGGACTCCCTCACTCACTACCATAACCTTGCTCTTATCTACATTTCTTTCAAAACTCCTCCTTTTAAATTCACCATCCTGCAAACCCATTTTTATATAAATATATATATTTATATATATATATCTTATATAATACTATATATATATATATGAATATATATTATAATATATATATATACTATCATTATATATATAATATATATATATATATATTATATATATATATATATATATATATATTTTTTTTTTACAGTTACAAGTTTTGTTAACCGAGTATCTAAATTTAAGTCAGTTAGGAACATCTCAGCAACAGACATCAGCAGCCTTCGCTGAAGCTGCAACTGATATATCTGTGTTTTTCTCTAAAAAGAAAACACCGAGGTGATATTCTCAATTTTTATTGTTTTATTTTAAATACTTGGAATGTTTTTATTTGAAGTATTATTACTCTTTCAATCTGTGAAATATAAAAGTCTTTATGGTTATCTGCAGACAGAAAA
>JABUQX010129726.1:32500-40000 GCA_015478945.1 Trachelipus rathkii
TTTGCTAAATTTTTCATATATTTATTTATCAAATGTGTAGATTTATTTTTCTAAAACTTTAAAAAATTTTACATTAAGGATAGATATTGAGGTTAGAGGGGTATCCTTCCAAATTTTTAAAACAATTCCCAAAGAATTCTCTTTATTCTCCTCCACAGATGGCAACAAGGTAAGCCAAGGAAGAAATAATGAAAACAAAAAGATTTCGGCGAGTAAATATGAACAAAAACTTTTGGTTTGTCGACCGTCTCCTCATAACATAACTGCAGTATTTAATCTCTTGCAAAATTTTATCAAAGAAATTGAGGAAGCTTTGGGCTGTTCTCCAGGGTTCGTTTAGTTGTGAATTATTACATTTGCATATTTTATATACCGATATATATATATATTATATATATATATATATATATATATCTCTGATGTTTTATAGTATATATATATATTATATTATATATTATATATAATATATATATATATATATATATATATATATATATATATATATATATATATATATATTTAATATTAATATATATATTATATATATATAATATATTATATATTTTATTATATATATATAAATTATATATAATATTAATATATAGTAATATATAATAATATATATAATATATATATATTATATAAAATATATATAATAATAATATTATATATATATATATATATATATATATATATATATCACTCTGATGTTTTATGTTGTTTGTGCTGTTTTATGTAAGATTAAGTTTGTGGGCGCTTGGATGGAGAGGAAGGAAGTTGGGAAAATTAGAAATGAGAGGTTAGGAAAACTGGGTTATAAGGAGTAGTATGTGAGTAAACTTGTAGAGAAATCAGCTGAATGGGAACATGATGATACTGAACAGATCTTGATGCAGATGAAGGAAGTGTTTGTTAGTGCAAGAGAAGTATGTGAGTGTGTTAACGCAGGATGTAAAACTGCCAATAGTGAATGGTGGATTGACGAGACGATGCAAGCGGTAAAAAGTAATTGAGATGTGTGGTTGAATGTACTAAGAGCCAATGATGAAGTTTAGAAAGAAAAGTGTATGGAAATGCTTAGGGAGGAAAGAAAGAAGGATAAAAGTTGCATACGTATGAGCAAACAGTAGGTAATTGAACAGTTTGAGAGAGGGATGAATGGGAACATACAAGGGAATAGGAAGTTTTTCTGGATGGAAGTGAGAAAGATTAAGAAAGAGAGTACTAAGAACTTTCATAAAATAATGAGTATTGCTGTTTCTTTTGTAACTGATGAACGAGATAGATGTGAGGAAAGTGTGGAGGGACCATTTCGAGAGTTTACATAACATTGGTAGTGATGAATATGTGTGGGTTTGACGGTGTAAGTAGAAGTAGGTATTTTGGTGATGAGGTAGTTAGTAGGGAGGAGATAATAAGTTGAGGGAAAAAATTGAATAATTGTAAATCAACAGGTATAGATGGAATTACCGGTGAAATGATCAACAATGAAGGTGAGGTTGTGATTGACTGGATATGGAGGACTGGAGGAGAGTAATGATAGTATCCTTACATAAGGGAAAGGGTGATAAAGGGAACTGTAGAAACTATAGGGAATTATTGTATTGAGTTTTGTAGAGAAGATATATGCTGGTTGGTTGTTGAAGAAAAATGTGTATGTAAAAGTGGTTTAATCAGTAATAGAGTGTCTAAGGGAAAGGAATATAAGTTTGGTTCAATCTAGAGAAATGGTTCATAATAGGAGTGAAGGGCGAGGTTTTATGAAGTGGCATGGTTGTGGATCTGGCCCAGTGGATGAACATTAACACTAATTAGATGCCACAGTGGATGAAGCTCCAGAGTGGATTTTGGCTGCGACCGTCTCACACTAGGGCATGGGGGGTTGATATTTAGAGGGGGCGGGGGCAAAGACTTTCTTGTTGACTTACGTCATGTTCTTAAACTTAACTATTCTGTTTCCTGTGCATGATTGCACACCCCACTCCCCACTCCCAGTCTATGGGGAGCCGTGTGAAGGCTATAAAATATATATATATATATATATATATATATATATATATATATATATATATATATATATATATATATATATATATATATATATATATTATATATACATTATGTACTAATTTATAATTTATATATTATATGTATGAGGATATATATATATATATATATATATATATATATATATATATATATATATACTTATTATATGCGGATGATTTGGTTTTCTGTGGCGAATCTGAAGAGAGTTTGGGAGGATTGGTAGATGGGTAGCGGGGTGTGTAAAATGGAGGAATGTAAATAAGAGTATAGTCCACGGTGTGAAGTTATGTTAGATGGTGATCAACTTGAACAAGTGTCTGAGTTTAAATATTTAGGATATATGTTGGATGAAAAGGGAACGGATGATACAGAATGTGGTAAGAAAGTTTTGAATTTTAGAAAGGTGGCTGGTGGTGCAATTAAATCCTTGGGGGATGTAAAGGGACTAGTCTTGAGTGCGCTAGGGTTTTGCATGAGGGTATATTGTTACCTGTGTTAATGTATGGTAGTGAAACTATGGTCTGGAATCTACTTTTTCTTAGGCCTCCAATTCGGTCGATTCCCAACACTTTCATCTTTATACATTCGCTTAACAAACTGACTATCATCCATCCTTTCTGTATGAGCAAACTATCTTAATACATTCTCATATTTTCCTTAATTTACTCCTTCCTTCACACAACATAGCTCCCTAACACGCTCATTTCTCATCTTTTCAATTCTTCTCACATCTAACACGCCCCTAAGATTATCTATCTGAACAGACTGCACCGTACATCTATACCTCTTTTTCCATACCATACCAAGGTACAATGAGTTCAGATGGACAGTCTAAGGAGCGTGTTAGGTGTGAGAAGAATTGATTAATTGAGAAATGAACGCATTAAGGAGTTGCATAGTGTGAAGAAAGGAGCAAATGAGAAAATAAACTAGAGTGCATTGAGATGGTTTGGTCATATGAAAAGGATGGATGATAGTCGGTTGGCTAAGCGGATGTATAGTGATAAATGTGCTGGGTATAGACCGACTGGGAGACCGAAGAAAAAGTGGATTGAAACATTAAAAGGAATGCTGTAGGAGAGGAATGTGAGTTTGGCAGAATCGAGATGAAAGGTGAATAATAGGAGTGATTGGCGGTGTTTTGTGAGGTTGTATGGTTGTGGACCTTCCCCATGGGGACGAACCCTACATTGACGAGATGTCACGGTGATGGTCCGTCGTAGTTTCCGTAAAACCCTAGGGTTGATATTTCTGACTGCGACGAGTTCTCACTCATGGGTATAAAGGAGATGGTAAGGCTGGCCTTTCTTTTCGACTTGCGCCTTATTTTTCTACTACTTTTTTGTTCCGGTGTATGCTACACACCTTACTACCAATCTGGGGAGAGGAGGAAGATTATATATATATATATATATATATATATATATATATATATATATATATATATATATTATATAATATATATTATATATATATCATAATATATATATATATTATATATATATATAATATATATATATATATAATATAATATATATATATAATTATTATATATATATATATATATATATATATATATATATATATTTTTTTTTTTTTTTTTTTTCAGAACCCATTGCACTCTTTCTAGTATTTGTGATGATTATGAGAGACGCTTTCTCTGGCACTTCTTCATGTGGAGAATGCAAACAGGCTTGAACACGCCACAAAGGCTTTGGATCAGTGGAAGACTTGTAGTGATGTTCAGACATTGAGAACGCTTAAAATAAATAAACCCATTCTACAGGTTTTAACTAGAATTATTTATATATATATTATATATATTATATTATAATATAATATATATTATATATTAAATATATATAATATATAATATATAATATATATATATAATATACTATTAAATATATAATATATTATATAACTTATATATATATTATATATTATATAATATATATAATATATATCATTTCTATTAAAACATATATATATATATATATATATATATATATATATTTATATATATATATATATATATATATATATATATATATATATATTTTTTATATATATATATATATATATATATTATATTATATATATATATATAATATATATATATATATAATATATATATATATATATATATATAATATATATATAAAAAAAACACATATCTATATGTTTTATATATAAATATATATATATATATATATATATATATAACTATATATTTATATATATATATATATATATATATATATATATATATCTTTTTTTTAACCACACCTTGGATCCCCACAGTTTGGAGGTGGAGTGCTCAACATACACTGAAATTGGAATAGTTAGGTATAAGAACATGATCTATGTCGAAAAGCACAACACCCACCCATACCCAACCCACCACCCACCCACCCGTATCCTTCGCTCATACCTTTATGTTCAAGCCCGTTGCAGTCAAAAAATCCACCCTAGAGCTTTGCAACACCTTGAAAGACCTCTTCTGTGGTATTTCGTCAGCGTCAGGGTTCATCCTCTAGACCAGGGTCATAACCATGCCCCCTCACAAAACCACCCCATCCTTTCTAATATGACCAAACTATCCTAATACACTCTCATTTATTCTCTCATTCACTCCTTCATTCACACAACATAGCTCCCTAGAACGCTCATTCCTCATCTTTTCAGTTCTCACCTCTAACACGCCCCTAAGATTATCAATCTGAACAGACTGAACCTCGGATCTATACCTCTTTTTCCATGCCATAGCTTCGCTGCTATACATTAGTACCGGTGTAGGGGAGAGTGAGGGTGCACTCGAATTAAACCAGCTAAGGATCTTTGGTGCGCCCGAACTAAAAGAAATCCCGGATTAATACTGAGCCTGAGTCCCAAACCACCCAATAAATTTAGAAAGTGCAATCAGAAACTAATACAGCGACTAAAATCAGAAGCTAGAAGGGACAAGGTTAAATTGATTAATGGATTAATTCTGATAGAGGGAAAAATAAGTCTGTTAGTATATCTACTATCTATCTATTACTATGAAAGTGTTAAGAGGTTAGTCAGTTAATTGGTTAATCTACCCCACCACTTTTGCTCAACGGTTAGCTACTTTCTCCTAACGACTACCGCATTATTATTACCTGAACTATCTAAATCGTTTCCCCTGCAACAATCGATGAATTTCCTGTGATTCGATCCTCCTTGAAGACCCCTCCTTGAAAAGGTAAGGTCAGAGTGAATTTGGTCAATGGGGGAAAAAACAAAACGTTTTAAAATTGACGTTTATTAATTTAAACTTATGGGGAGGATGAAGCTAATTTCTGATATCAGATATCCGTAGGTTTGTCTCTGACAAACTTAGACTACAAACCGATAAATTTTCGAGTTCGAGTTCCAGTGTAGGTGTTTGTTACTACCTGGAACAAGAAGATTAGTGTGTGTATGGAAAAGTAGGATGCAAACATGAACAATCTGGGGTTACTAATCTTAGTTGTTCTCGGAGTTGCACTACAAGTGATTGAGATGTTCGAGTTCGTTCTGAGTGGTACAGCAAAAGCCACTGATAGAAGATAAGACCGCTTGAAGAAAAGCTCAGAAGCAAAAAGCGAAGCCCCGTGAATAGCAAGGAGATACTGCTCCGAAATTAGCAGGCCCCGATGATAGCAAACAAATGGCGTCCCGTAATTAGCAATAGATGGCCCGTTATTAGCAAGGGAAATGCCCCGATGATAGCAAGACAATGGCTACTGCCCCGTGAATAGCAAACAGGTGGTTACTGCCCCGTGAATAGCAATAAAATGGCGTCCCGTTATTAGCACCTGTGAGAATATAAGCAATAGGCATATGATATATAGTTAAATGTGCTCCATAGCAGAAAACAAAAATGGAATAAACACTGAAGTATGGCTTACCCTAGGGGATTATTATTATCCCTCCGAAAGGGTGTTCAGAAGAGTCTTGGGGACGACGTTGTCTGTTCTGGAACTGGAGAATCTAAAAGAGACAGACAGAAGAATAAGCCATACAAATGGAGCGACAACACATATCTATAAAGAAAAGAAGCTATAATCCACATAAAAATGATAAATCAATCTTACTTCTTCAAGTATGTGGTATCCTTTTGTCGGCAAAGGAGATAGTCTATCTAGTCAATGATGTTGTTTTAGGCCAATAAAGTGGACCAAAAATAATGTGCTGGAAATTACTAGTCTACAATTATATATCAAAAAGCCTAGAGAAAGACGTCATTAGAAGTATGGGGAAAAGGAACTGATTAGGATTAAAAGTGCATATAAATATAAATAAATTGAAAATACACCAATATATATTAGAGGTGTACCGCTTTTATATATATTAGGGTGGAGTTGGAGCCACTGCGACAGCAACCCCAACACCGGTAGCAACATAACCTCATGCAGAAAGAACCCTAGCGCACTCAAGACTTTCTCCCCTTACTTTCATCAAAGATTTAATTGCACCAGCCACCTTCAAACTACATAACTTTCCTATTACACTGCACATCATCTGTTCAATTTTCATCCAAAATATATCCTAAATATTTAAACTCCGAGCCTTGTTCCAGTTGTTTACCATCCAACATGATTTCACACTGCGGACTCTCACCCACCACCATCACCTACTCTTATCTACATTTGCTTTCAAACACCCTCCCCCCTTTTGCACACCCTGCCAAACCCCTCTACCAATCCTTTCAAACTTTCTTTAGATTCGCCACACAAAACCAAGTCATCTGCGTACAATAAGCAAGGCACAATGGGTGCCCCTCCACTCTCATCCATTCTTCATCAGTCTATCCCCTCCCCTGCCACCCCTACCCTTTTTTCTTTTATCATGCAATCCATATTCAACATTGCATGTAGGATATATAAAATGGTAAAACGAGTTAACATACAAGGCACATCAAGAACTTCAGATTTATAGATCTATTATACCCCAGGTGTGAGAAGGGTGAATTTACACAAAAGATCAATTTCTAAAAATATATGCGAGCTTGATTTTCTTAAGTTTAAATTTTTAATCTAGCATCATTTTATTGAACTTCATGGCATTTCCACTGTAGTGCACTAACTATGGTTAACCTTTATATTATTTAAGAGTTAATGAAATAAATTAGGTTATTTTCTGAATTTCTATTTGTATTATTTTCTATTATGTTTTTATGAAATAAAAAAGGGTTACTTGATGCAATTGTTCTCAGAGAATCGAAGAATAATAATAATGTGCCGGAGAAGACTTAAGTTTTTTAAAGTTCTTTTTATATAGATAAATTAAGTATCTTATTTTACATTTTCTTGTCACTACTAATACTCTGATTAGCTCTTTAAAGATTGAGATTCTATGGCAGCTAGCGGTTGAGTTTAAAATGAAAGTTCTAAATATTTAAATTTGAATTGTAAGTTTCACAGTAGGCACTGTTCCAAAAGT
>JABUQX010129726.1:45000-60889 GCA_015478945.1 Trachelipus rathkii
GGTGGCTGGTGCAATTGAATCGTTGGTGGATGTAAAGGGACTAAGTCTTGAGTGCGCTAGGGGTCTTACATGAGGTTATGTTGTTACCTGTGTTAAATGTATAGTAGTGAGACTATGGTCTGGAATAAGAGGTATAAATCTAAAATTCAATGTGTTCAGATGGACAATCTTAGGGGCGTGTTAGGTGTGAAAAGAATTGATAAAATGAGGAATGAACGTATTAGAGAGTTATGTGGTGTGAAGAAAGGGGTAAATGAGAGAATAAATCAAAGTACGTTGAGATGTGTTACCCTTTATATTTTGTCAGTGGTAGCAGAGCGTAGTTACGCTTCTGATCTGGTTGTGTTGTGTGTGAAGTGGTGTAACGAGGCAGTAGTAGTGTGTTTCTTATTGGTTGGTTTTGTTTGGGTTGTGTGTCGTAGTGAACCATGGAAGAGCACGGTGATGGTGGTAGTGGCAGTGGCAGTGGTGGTGATAGGTATGACATGGTATGTTTGTACCTTAAGATGAAACGTAAGAATAATGAATCAATGAGGGAGTACGTGAATAGGTATGAAATGACAGAGAGAAAGTGTAGGTTTGTTGGTAAAGTGGTTTTGGGTGAAGACATGAAATGTGTCCATCTCATTGAGGGAGCAAATGTGAGTGAGAACCAAAAGCAAATGGTGTTGGCGTATTGTGGTAAGGATGAGTGGGTGTTCCGTACTGTTATGGATGCTCTGATAAAGATATGTGTATGTGAAGGAGAGATCAGAGAGAACAGAAGTGAAGTAGCTGAGAGTGATGAGAGTAGTTGGTATACAAGCCAACGGGTGTCTGGGCCCAGCAGTGGTGAAGAGTGGGTGAGTGGTAAATTGTTGAATGTGAGAGATAAGAATGGTATAGTGAGTAAATGTAATATTTGTAGGTCGAAATTTCATTATGCGTATAAATGTCCTTTAAGAGGTAGTGGTAGAGGTGTGTATGGTGGTGGTCGTAGGGGAAGAGGTTATGGTAGTGTGGATAGTGTTAGTAGAGGTAGAGCAGTAGAACAGGTAGAAGGTAGTGCTATAGTTGGTAGTAAGTATGTAGTTGATGACAAAAACATTTTCTATAGTGAAGAGAGTAGATGGAGGAGTAAGAGATGTGATTTGTGTAGATCGGATGAACATTCGTGGAGAGATTGTAACGTGTATGGAGATTATAGTGAGTTGTTGTGTGTTACAGAGACAGAGAAGGGAGTGACAAGTGGTGTGAACAATGTAGTAAGTAGTAGTGAGAACAATAGTATTGGAGAAAGTGGTGAAAAAGTTGTGGTTCCGGTAAGAGTGTGGACAAGTGATGTTGTTAAAGATGATAAGATTGTGTTTAAAGAAGGGGAAGTGACCGGTAGTGTGGTAAGTAAAGAAGATGTGAGAGTAAAAGAAGATAGTAGTAGTGAAAGTGAAGTAGTAAAAGATGTAGTAGTAACAGATGTAGAAGATATAGTAGTAGAAGATGTAGTAGTAGAAGATGTAGAAGGAGAAGATGTAGTAGTAAAAGATGTAGTAGAAGTAGAAGGAGAGGTAAATAACAAAGTGAGTGAGGTAGTAGAAGTAGAGGTAAAGAACGAAGTGAGTGAGGTTGGTGGAATGGTGAAATGTAGTGTAGTAGAAGAGAGTAAGTGTCGTGAAGTGGAAGGGAGTGATGATGTTGGGGAGGTTAAGTGTCATATCGTTGTTGGAACAGTGACGTGTAGTGAAGTAGAAGAAAGTAAGTGTAATGAAGTAGAAAGTGAAGTGAGTGTTGCAGATGGGGATGTGAAGTGTAGTGATTCAGTAGTGAAACAGTGTACAGATGTAAGTGTAGAAAAGGGGGGTAGGAGAGAAAAAGGAAAGAAAGGAAAGAAGGGGAAGAAAGGTAAGCGTGGTGCTAAGGTAAAAAATGTAAATGAAGATTGGATGAGACGTAAAGAGGGTGAGCTGTATATGGAGTGGTTGTATAGGGTTTTTGAGCATTTTTCTAGTTATGAAAGTGAAGGGGTAGTGTTAGAAATGTTGTTGAAGTATTCGGTTGTTATCGGGATTCAGAGGTATGCTGTCGATCCTGATTGAAGTAGTGACGTGTTAGTTTTTAGTGTTCTGTATGTAGAAGATAGTGCAGTGGTAGTGGTGAACGCGGTTGAGTAGTGTTTGTGCTTGTAGTGGTAGTAGTAGGAGTGGGTAGAGAGTAGTGATTTGTGAGTAGTGTTTAGTTTGTGGGTGTTTTATGTGTTGTAGTGTGTATTGTTTTGTACAAGTGAAAGGTGTGGGAGAGAAAGGTATAAGATTGATGAGTTTTGTGTTTCTTTCTTGGTTTGTTTGTCCTATTTTGTGAAGATGTGATGGTTGTTCTTCTATGTATGAGAAGAAGGGAAGATTGAGAAGTTGAGGAAGAACATGGAGTGTTTCCTAGTTACTGTGTCGACCAAGTCGGCGGTAGAAGCACACAGGTGTTTCTGGTTTGATCAGTGTTATTATTTATTCATTAACGTAATATTTATTTCATTTCAGTCATTGTTTAATATGTGAGTAGCGTAAAGTACTGTGAAGTGTCAAGTATAATTAAAGTAATAATTGAAGTACTGTGAACTGTAGTGACAACTACAATTCGTAATTCTAGTACTCTTATGTGTGTGTAGAGAGCAGTATTTTGGTAATCGTAAATGTGGTTACAAACAAAGTTATCCTCGTGGTAATACCTTGCGTATGTCTTGTCGTTACGGGTGTACACCTGGAGGACCGTTGTGGTATAGAGGAGAGTCGGTGGTAACCTAGTATCGGTATGTACAAACCATTGTTAATATATTAAATACTGTTTCATTAGGTACAAAGGTACCTAAAGTAAAACAATGTCTTTTTTCCGTTGGTTTCATTAATAACGTGACTTTGTCAAGCTTGTATCAACAGGGGAAGCACCGGGTTGAGTTAATCTTTTTGTGTTGTTTGTTTAGCTTTGTTTACCCTTTATATTTTGTTCAAGATGGTTTGGTCATGTGGAAAGGATTGAATGATAGTCGGTAGCGGATTGTTATAGTGGTGAGTGTGTTGGAATCGACCGGCTGTAGACCTAAGGAAAAGTGTATGAGTCCAGTAAAGGAATGGTCTGAGAGGAGAGAAATGTGAGTTTGGCAGGAGGCCGAAGAATAAAGGTGCATAATAGGAGTAAATGGCGGGGTTTTGGACGGGTATGCGTTGTGGCCCACTTGTTCCAGGGGATGAACCCTACAACTTGACATATGCCATTGTGAGGGTCCGTCGGGGTCCGTGAAGCTCTAGTGGGGATTTTCTGACCTGCGACGAGTTCTCAATAATAGGTATAGAGGGGGAGGGGTAAGGCTTGACTTTCTTTTTTCGAATTGTTGTCATATTCTTTCTAACTACTTTTCTTTCCGATGCATGTCACGCACCTTACCCCCAGTCTTGGGGGAAAAGAAGGAAGATAATGATAATGATTGCATATTATATATATATATTAATATATATATATTTAATATATATATATATATATATATATATATAATATATATATAATATATAATATATATATATATTATATATATATATATAATATATATATATATATATAGTATAAATATATATATACTATATATATATATAAACTACCTTAACGTGCTTTATCCCTATGCAGGGGGTAACACGGGGACCACAGGAAATCGAACTTTGAGGCCGGGTATCCCAAAACCAGCGCCACCAACGTGGTCGCAGGTGAAGTATATATATATATAATATATATATTATATATATATATATATATATATATATATATATAAATATATATATATATATTATATATTATATAATTTTATCAATTTCAATTAATAGAAAACAAATATTCGTAAATCGGTTACTTTATACAGTTGCTCACCATCTAACATGACTTCACACTTCGAGACTCTCCTCACGAACTACCACAACCTTATTCTTATCTGCATTTACTTTCAAATCTCTCCTCCTACACATCCTGCCAAACCCCTCTGCCAATCCTCTCAAGCTTTCTTCAGATTCGCCACACAAACCCAAGTCATCTGCGTGCAAAAAGCAGGCCACCCTCTACTCCCTTCCATTCTCCATCATTCTAGCACCTTCCCCTATCCATATTCAAATTAAATAACCAAGGAGACATAGCACATCCCTGCCTCACTCTACTATTAATATTAAGCCTATCACTTTCAATTCTATTTATTCTTACACACGCTACACTATCAGAATCCTCCCACCAACACCTGCCACAGAGCTTCCATATTAATTCTATCATACGCCTGTTGTAAGTCCATAAAACTTAAATACAATTTCTTCTTCTTTCTCACAGTGAGAGTCTGTCGCGGTCTCGTGAAGCCTTAGGGTTGATTTATTTTTTACTACCACATTTTTTGCTACTTTCTACCACTTTTCTGTTTCCGGTGTATATTGATCACCTCACTCCCAATCTGGGGAAATGCGGTAAATGATGATACATAATGATAACACCAAAAAAATCGAAATTACGGATTTTGTATTCTTTCTTACAAGGGCTTGAAACCATAAATGGATACGCTCACATTTTTGTACGGTATGACATCATGACGTCACTATCAATGTACATTTTAATGGCATACATTATATCAGCATTATTTCCTAGAACCACCAGATGCTAATTTTATACAATCGACCAACGGAGGCCAAAGGTTGTCGACTCTTTGTTCAGGGGAAAAAAATTGATGAAAGTTAACAAAAAGTTTTTGAGAATAAAATTGGTGGATGGAATAAACAAAGCTTGGAGTATGAAGCTGAAAATTTTATTTTATTGGGAGAGAGGCTAATGTCAAGATGCCATAAAGAACCTGTAAAAGTTTATATATATTATTGTATTATGTAGAAAGGAAGAATTGAAGTGGTAATCTCATGGTAAGAAAAAAATACTTAGAAATTTAAGTATGCATTCATAACTCCAACAAATTAATTATTTTTTTATTTTTCCGGTTTCTAGGGATTTGCCCAATTGGAAGGCTTTGCAAGATGGCGTTTCAACCGACATAAATATTGATACAGACGAAAATCCAGAAGAGGTGTCAATGATTTAATTTTTTGTATAATAATTCAATACATATAATATTTAAATTCTAGGGAAAAAAATATAATGTTAATTAATATTCGTTTTAGAAAAATTTACATATTATATTTGAAAAACTCGCCTTTTATTGAGTTTCATCTAGTAGTAGGTTGATCATTTAATGATCTTCAGTTTTTTTAAAACTAGATGTTAGATTTCATTTTCAATGAAATTTCAGGTTGGTGAGAGAAACAGAAAAGAGGCAGAAATTTTGACTGGAAATTTAGGAGACCAACAAATTCCCCAACATGAAATCTTGAGTGATCCAAATCAGTTAAAAATTCTTGCTCATCTTCAAGAAAGTTTGGTATGTTGAAGCATTAATTGTGTTCGTTTTGTAAATTTCTTTTCTGATTCAACATTTTATTATTATAAAGGTAACTTATTTCGTCGCTGCAAAACAGAACTACCGAATGTGAATGTTATAAATTCATATTCAGAAGTTCAGCATGTAACGACATTTTATTCTTTAAAAAAATTATGTATCAAGTAAGTTTCATACCTTTTACTACATATTTTTGTCTTTAGGAGCACATTTGCCGCAACTCTAAAATAAATCCTACAAAATTTGAAATGCTTGTATTTAGGGAATCATTTAACAAATTTAATTTTTTTTAAAGGAATGGTTCGCAGATTGTATTTTGAAATTCGCCACTTCTTTACCATTGAAATCTACGTTTAGAGGAGTGGTCGTTGCAGGAGAAATTCCTCCAGTATCAGACGCTTCTGTTCAGACGTTGACTTCCCTTGCCAAAGACTTCGAAGAACTCGCCCATACATGTCTCCTTGTTCTTCATTTGGAGGTATTCTTTTTTTCAAGTATTTTCCTTCTTATATCTTAGTGATTTGAAATTATTTAAGACTTGGAAAGGAAAGAAACACTGAGAAAAAAAATATTTTATACATTGACGAATAGTTCATATTTATTGAACAACTTGAAAAGATTTTGATTAAAAACGTACTCACCAGTATTATATAATTGTAATGGACAATCATAATTTATATTATATATATATATATATATATATATATATATATATATATATATATATATATATATATATATATATATATATATATATATATATATATATATATATATATATATATATATATATATATATATATATATATATATATATATATATATATATATATTAATCATTATCATTATCATTTATTCTTCTTCTCTTCCAATACTGAGGGTAGTACCATGCATCGGAAACAGAAAAGTAGTAGAAGTGCATTACGTAAGTCGAAAAGAAAGACCAGCCTTCCGAGCCCTTTATACATATTAGTGAGAACTCGTCGCAATCAGAAAATCCACCCTAGAGCTTCACTGGACCGCGACGGACCTCACTATGGCATCTCGTCAGTGTGGGGTTCATCCCTTAGCCCAGGTGGGCCACAACCATACCCCCTTACAAAATCCCGCCATTCACTCCTATTATGCCCCTTTCTTCTCGCCTCTGCCAAACTCTCATTTCTCTCCTCAAGCCATTCCTTCCACTTTTTCTTCGGTCTCCCAGCCGGTCGATTCCCAACACACTCACCTCTATACATCCGCTTAACCAACCGACTATCATTCATCCTTTCCACATGATCAAACCATCTCAACGTACTTCATTTATTCTCATTTACCCTTTTCTTCACACCACATAACTCTCTAATACGTTCATTCCTCATTTTATCAATTTTCTCACACCTAACACGCCCCTAAGATTGTCCATCTGAATACATTAACAGTTGGATCTATACCTCTTTATTCCAGACCATAGTCTCACTACTATACCTAACACCGGTAACAACATACCCTCATGCAAGACCCTAGCGCACTCAAGACTTAGTCCCTTTACATCCACCAACGATTTAATTGCACCAGCCACCTTCCTGCCATTCACAACTTTCCTACTACACTCTGCATCATCCGTTCCCTTTTCATCCAACATATATCCTAAATATTTAAACTCAAGCACTTGTTCCAGCTGCTCACCATATAACATTACTTCACACCGAGTACTGTCCTCACTCATAACTAAAACCTTCCTCTTATCTCACACCCTACCAAATCTCTCTACCAATTCTCTCAAACTCTTCAGATTCACCACAGAAAACCAAATCATCCGCGTATAATAGGTAGGGCACCCTCCATTCTTTATCATTTTAACACCATTTTCTTCCACCCCCATCTCTAATTCTTTCATAAACTCCATCCATTTATATATATATATATATATATATATATATATATATATATATATATATATATATATATATATATATATATATATATATATATATATATATATATATATATATATATATATATATATATATATATATATATATATATATATATATATATATATATATATATATATATATATATATATATATATATATATATATATATATGTTATATATATATATATATATATATATATATATATATATATATATATATATATATATATAATCATTTGACGAGACCCTTTTATCTTCCTCAACAGGTTCGTCTCCATTGCTTTTATTACCTTTTACCCGTTGCAAGGAGTGGTGGTTTTGCTTCAGGATTAGATTCCCAGGAACCTGACACTGAAGTTGTACAATTAAACAAAGATTTAGCTGTTATCGATGAGGCTCTCACTGCAACTCTTCAGCAAAGAAAATGCAAAGTAATTAATAGCAAAAATTTTAATTAAAGTAGGAAATAAAAATTTATTATAAATTTTTCTGTAAATAAGCATTACTATTTATATTTTGCAGTATATATTTGAGGGCTTGGGACCACTTATATCCAACATTTTGACAGCATGGGTTATACATATTCGAAGAATAAACGAAAATGGCATTAAAAAGATGTGCAGAAATATTTTCTGCATTCAGCAGCAGTTAACCAATATAACGATGACGAGAGAATTGGCTCTTGACAAAGCCAGACAGTACTACGAGTTACTTTATTTGACCCCAGAAGTAAGTAACATTAGCTTTGCTTGTACTATGGTTGTTTGGTTATATTCATTATGAGTGCTAGTGCAATAAAACTGCCTATTTTAGACATTTGACAGTTTAGTTAAGTATATGTTTACATCGTACAGTATGTGTCATCCCAACTTTTCTGATTCCCTCTGAATGAGAGATTCATGAAATGAACTATGGATGGTTTAATGTCAAACAAAATAATCTACTAAAATTCATTTTTTGAGATAATGTAATCGAAGAACAGGAAAAATAAAGGTTTAAGTAATATCAGACATTTTTAACTACTATTATTAATAATAGATATAGCAAAACACTAACTTAAAAAAATAGCTATTCACTTGTTAGAAAAAGGTGAAAATTGGGCTTTCTTCTCCCAAGATAATTTGTGAATTTATTTATTTAAATAATTATCTTTAATTGACCCTTTTTTATTATTACGGCTCCAATAACGCAACCCATACCCATGCATATTAACCCTATATATGTAAAACCCTTAGCGTCTTTTGAACCTATTTCTATCTTTTCTTTCATACCTTTTATAACTTTATCTATAAATATTTCCGAACCAAAAAGCAAAGCCGGCTCTAATTTACTTTTTATATCTCCTAATTCCTTATTTGCATCATCTTTTAAACCATAGTTTTATTTAATTCCTAAATATACTGCTCATTTGCTTCTTTAGGAGGAGTCCCATAAGCCCTCCTTTTTATAACATTCTCTTGTAGATAAGCATATTTAATGTCAATAGAATTGCATTCCCATCCCTCCCTTTTTATGATAAGTTCTTAATTCCTCCCCTGAACAAGTTGGAGCTTCGGTAATTAAATCCTCTCCCTCCTCATCAAACCCTCTTGCAACCAGTCTCGCTTTACATATACATTCTTTTCCTTTCAATTTTTCCGTAATCACCCATCTTAGAGATATCTTTTGTCCTCTATCATCAACTTTCTTAAAAACATCATTCGCTTCCTAATTATCAATTTCTTTTAGCATAGCAGTCAAAACTCTTTCATCATCCCAATTGGCCAATCAAACTTCCTCCTGATCTTTGATTCTTTCAATCTCTTTATAATCTCTAAAGTCGGGGACTAGCCCAAGTGTCGACAGGAAAAAGGATCGACACAACATCAAAAAAATTTCCTGTACAGCCCGCCGCAGCCCTTAGGATAGGTTAGGTTAAGTTAAGTTTTGGTGGATTGGTTAGAGAAACTCTAAATATCCAGATTTTTTTTTTTTTTTTTTATAAATGTCGACCATTTGGGTATAGGTCCCTAAAGTCAATCCAACTACACTCACCATATTTTGAATGTTATAACTTTCACTTCATTTCTTACTATTAGCTTTCCATGCTCTACTTAACACTTTCACATTCATACATTCTCCTTCTCTTATTCTTGCATCTATACCTTTTCCCAATCTTTATTTTTGTCATAACCTTCAGTTGTTCCCTTTGATCATCCCTCTCCTGTTCCTCTTCTCCTTCTTCATTTATTAAAAGAACTCGAACTATTTTAAATTTTTCCGTCTCTATAACCCCAGTGGCTCCACAATCTTTCTTTGTATTTTCTTCCTCATCTTCATCAACAATATAATCCTTATTCTGAGGTACCACTGCTAATCTGGTAATTAAAGTTTCCCCATGCTTTACTGTAACAGTTTTTCCATCCCTTCCTATCACCTTTGCTGGACCCTACCATTGTTTATCAATATATCTCTTATAATACACTTCCTCTACTTCAGCTAATTCAATATTATGTTCCCTTATCTGTCCCCTCATTGCTTTCTTTATCCTACCCTCTGATTCTTGTTTTATATGTATTAATCTACCTTTAACTATCCCTTTAAATGCTTTCTTAAAATTTCACCCTCTATACCTATTATACCCATACTACTGTCTTCCTCAGTTGTACTGTTAAAACTAACTGATTAGGTGAATACCCATTCCTATCTAACAACCCATTCTTTGCCGCTACAAACCAAATCAAACTCACATTACCACTAA
Organism: Trachelipus rathkii; assembly: GCA_015478945.1. Lineage (NCBI taxonomy): Eukaryota > Metazoa > Arthropoda > Malacostraca > Isopoda > Trachelipodidae > Trachelipus > Trachelipus rathkii. The sequence goes on from JABUQX010129726.1 coordinate 55,094, forward strand.
CACTCTCATCTTTCACTTTTCTCATAGAATCTTTCAACAATCCCACCATTTTTCACATTGACCATTACTCCAAGGACTTTCAGCCGCAGTTGTCCATTGAATCATACTAAATCTTTCACACAAACCTTTCATTTCTTCATTGTGAAATTCAAATCCATTATCACTCTAAAATTTTTCAGGTACCTTAAAAATACTAATCCATTTTTCTAATACTTTTTCCGGTAATAGTTGGGAAAAAGGGATCCTATGAAATCGATATTTATAATAAAAATAGTTGATTTTATGATATTCCCATTAAACAACGTTGCCAAAGGAAAATGTGCTCATGCAATCACATTATTCAATAATAATTAAACAAATAAAAAATTTATTTAGTAGTTATTTATATATATATATATATATATATATATATATATATATATATATATATATATATATATATATATATATATGATTTATGAAACGAATATATCTATAGGCAGATGTATGAATGTATTTGTAATCGCTTGGTGAAGCGCTCTCAAATGCACGCAGCAGAGGTGCCATATGACAATCGTACGGCACAGCTCTCGCGCGCATTTGAAGTGAGTTGGTTCAATACAATTAAGTGCCAAACTGCTGCATCTACCCTATGGTATTCTTTAGTTTAAATAAACATGCATGTATATATATAATAATCCGAAAATATTTCATTTTTGAAAAATATTTTTTATAAATGTAGCCGGTCATAGTTTTTTTTTTTTTTTTTTTTTATTTTTTGAACAAAATATATTTATTTATGGGTATTGAAGATATTCCAAAAATACGACTATCGGAAAAAATAATCGATATCTCATAGGATCCCCTTTTTTCCAACTATTACCCCTTTTCCACAATTTCTTTAGGTTCTTTATTTTTAATTCAATAAGCTTGACAGTTCTAGTCCTTAAATTAATCATTACAAGAAATCTATGTCCTTCAACCTCCATTAAATCTATTGCTACAGTTCCATTGAAAACCTTTGTTAAAGGGAAACTACTAGGGGTCTCCCTATATCTTACGCATGTATCACATTTTTCACTAACATTTTCTACACAACTTTTTATTTTCTTCCATCCCTATAACCATCCATAACCAATTTCCATAACCTTTCCTTGCCCGGATGACGAAACTGTAAATGTAACCGATGTACTTACTACCCTTTCTCTATTATTCTCATTTAGGAAATCCTCTTTTATACCACCTAACCACCAAACACTTCTACTCAACCCATTTCTTAAGCCAATCTTCAAATGTCCCTTTTCATTCATCATACATCTAACTTTCATATTTTTAAAAACCCCTATATTTAATTCATCCTTCCTCAGATTTGTACTAGCCTCCATCCTTTTTAACGATTCCCTTTCTAACAACCACGGTATATCCCCTTTTACCACATCAGTTATTAACAAAAATCTTCTGCTCCCCCACATAACAAGGTATTTTCAATCTTTTAACGGCCTGATAAGTAGAGTCATCAAACACACATATTTCCCATTTATCCATCTCATAGATTCCTTCACATCTCTTCTGTCCTTTTCATTCATACTACCAAACACTAGGCCTAGTCACTTCTCACCTATCACATTCTTCTGTCATCCAACATCCACAATCGCACATATTTCTTCATATTCATCTTTCCTTTTTCTCTCAATAACTTTCACTACAAAAAAAAACGACTTCCTGTTTAAGAATCCCTAGTTACCCATCCTCTTCCTCTACCATACCCTTTCATATTTCCTACCTGTTCTCCCACATTAAAATCATCCCTAGCACCTACTACTTCCTCTCTACTTTTATACTGTCCTCTCTTGGGACATTGAGCCGTAATATGGTATATCGATCGACACAAAATACACTTCATCACCTCACCAAATTTGTTCTTCCGATTCATTTTTTCCCCCTTCATTGAGATCCATCTTCTCTTCTTTCCTTTGTCCACCATACACATCTTTCTACTGCTTTCACTCCTAGCCCCTCACACACATTTATTAGACCATTCTTAAAGTTTTGAAACTCCCAAGCATCCTTTCCACAATATGCTAACACCATTTGTCTCTGGGTTGTATCAAGATTTGCTCCCTCCAGTAAATGCACACATCTCATATCTTCCCCTAAATCAACTCTACCAGTCATCTTACACTTACTTTCAATCACCTCATATCTATTCACATATTCCCTCATTGATTCACCATGTTTTCTTTTAATATAGAAATACTCACATAACATATCATACCTGTCCCTTTGCTTCTCTTTTGCATATCTTTTATCCAACCTCTGTAATATTTCATCCACAGCTTCCTTTTTACCTAACGACTCCCAGTCTACCATTTATAGACACTCATAAGCCTTTGCTTCCAAACTAAACAAAATCTCACCTGCATGTTGCTCAAATTCCTCACCACAAATCTTAAACCACAACTTTACTTTACTCTTCCACAAATCATACTCATCTGCATTCAAATCACCTTTAAACTCAGGACATGCTCTACGCACACTCCTTTCTACAACCACTTCCACTTTCTTTTCACCACCAGTACCACTACCACTAATAATAATACCATACAAGCAGTTCCAAAATGAAAAACAAAATTTTCAGAAAGTTTCTAATAGAAGAGAAATTTAAATTCTTTAAATAAAATAAATATGATTTGTAACAAAAAGAAAAGTAAAAGAGACCAAACCATGTAAAACAGCAAGCACAAAATAAAAAATAGCAGCCCATGCGGCCAAGTAATTAGAAGATCACACAAGCTATGCCACATCAACTTAAAATACACCTTAATGTCAGAGAACTTTACGTTACCAAGAGAGTTATCTGAAAATTTAGGTCTTTGTAGATAATGTTGTTTGACTTTGTCAATGCAATTATGTGACGATATGAATGAAAATTTTATCGCATTTTCCAAACCTGGGACTCAATTATGTTGGTAGATTTTTTTTGTTTAGTTAGTAATTTAACCAGAAGTTATTATTAAATTATTTTCCAGTTGGTATATTATCGTAACAATCTCGTGAATTTAATTTTGGGTTATTATTTCTAAGATATATATTGTTTTGTGAAAATACATTTTGTATACTAAAAATGATCCAAAGGAAACTTAAAGGAAGTTAAACACACATGTGAACAACATGCACTAAGATAGTCTGAGTGCAGCTACGAATGGTCTCTGAAAGGAAACTTAGCAAAATCACATTTGTTAACACATGCAAATAACCAAGAAACAATTAATATGTAACAATTACAAAAAAAGATTACAGATGTAATTAAAAGGAGTAACAACTGGAAAACACCTGGGCCAGATAGAGTTCAAAATGTATGGCTGAAGAATAAGAACACTATTGGAACCGCTTACCGCATGTTATAATGGAATTATAAATGGAAGAGAAGAAATTCCTCAGTGGTTAACTGTTGGAGAAACAGTGCTGATCCCAAAAAACGAAAAAACTCAGACCTGAAAAGTATAGACCCATCACGTGTTTGCCAATCATATAGCTATAACGTGTTTACGGGAGTGCTGGCAAAAAAGGATTCAAGAACATTTGGATAACAATTACATCATTAGCGAGGAATAGAATGGATGTTGTAAAAAAAAATTCTAGGATGATATAAATATGGAATTTAGATTTGTTAAGTGTGTATTTCTTGCACTTAAAAGAAGAAGAGTAGAGAGTGAGAACATCATGCTGGACCAAACTCCCATCACACAGCTACCACAGTAAAATACATATAAAAATCTAGGTCTAGAAGAAACGGAAAAAGTCGAACATAAAAATATAAGAGAGAAATTGAGGAATTCTTAAAAAGAACAAAATTAATATAAAAATCGGAGGTTAGCAAAAAAACAAAATTGAAACCATAAAAACATTTGTACCAGTCATTTTATATAGTTGTGGGATCATAGATTGGTATCAGGAAGATTTGAAAAACTTAGACATTTCGACTAGAAAAATGTTGAATGCGCATAAAATGTTGTGCAAGGAACAAATACTGTCCCAAATGTACACAGAACGGAAAGAAGGGGGAATGGGAATGGTGGAGCTGGATCAAGTGTACAAGGAAGAAATCTTAGGAATAGGTGAATACTTTGAAAGTTCAACAAAGAAATTTGTACACTTGGTGTGTCTGCATGAAAGAAGCAAATCTGACTCAACCTTGATCATAATAAAGAAGAGACAGACTACATTTGGACACAATGTAACAACAGATCTGGTCCAGGGATGCGAGGAAAAAACAACAAAAATGAAATATCTAAAAGACAGATATGGGGAGGAAAGAAAACGGAAACATATACATCTAGTGCCTAAAAGAAAAGTGTTGATAATATTAGGAATATCTTTTTCATTTTATTGAAAATATATTAGATCCTAGGAAGCCTGTGTATCTTCTGTGCAGCGTTTCTTTATCAAATAAAGCTATGACGCTTTCAAAACTTATAGATCATTTTGGAAAAAGATTGCAGATATTTGAATATTTTATAATAATTGGAAAAATTTGATGAACCAAATGCTTTTGGTTCTTTATTTAATACTTAAAACCACCAAGTTGAAGAATAATGAAGATAATTTTATTGGTTTCTATAAAATTGACAGTATTCAGCCTATTGCAGTCTTATAATACCCACATTGAAAGTTGTAATCTCAGCTGTGATACATCAAGATCATTTAACTGTTTTAAAAGCTTTACTATTAATTAAGCGATAACCCTCTTAATAGAAGAATATACGAAACATCGGTTAAAAATTGAAATCCTCATTTAGAAAAGAGAAAGGACTCGATTTTCTCATCCGCTTAACGAATCCACAGTTATTGACAGTAAGGCACTTCTAATGGCGTAGGTACATTATTTTGATGATGAATGCAAAATGGCAGAAAAGTTTCCGAAATGCTTAACAATTGGTATTAATGAAGCTTGTATATATGTAGTCAAAATGAAATTTGATGAAAAACTAATACCTTTCGAAAATCAAATTTGATGAAAAACTAATACCTTTCGAAATTTGGTATCTTGATTTAGCAATGGTGTCATATCCAGCTCCAACTGTACAAATATAAAATTGGCTGCCCCATTCATTGTATTGAAAAAAAATCCACATCTGACTTTGGGTCCACCCCAAAAAAAAAATTTTTTTTTTGCTCCAGCTTTGATCCATCCAAAAAAAATTTTAGCTCCTGCTCCGCAGCCCCAGAGACTATCTGACTTTTGCAAAAATATTAAACTTGTTATTCACCAGTCTCTTTAAAGTACTTATTAGAATTATTATGAAAATGAAGTACAATACGAAATGGCAGTTTCTTCAAAAAATCATTGCGAGGACAAAGATGAGAAAGAGTCTAAGCCTACTTTTTATTCATACAGAAGTCCGATGGTTTTCTGAAGGAATTTTCTTAATATAACTTGTTAACTTTTTTAATACTAAATATCTTATAAAGTTAAGAGCAATCAAGAGAATTACTCACTAAATCTATGTAGAGATACAATCTAGGTTGAATATTTCGAAAATTTAATAAAATATTCCCAAAGTAGGTTTTGCCATTTCGATTGAAAAAAAAAAAAAATTTGGTTCTTTTACCGAAGGGAAGGGGAAAATTAATATGGTCAACCGAGTCAAAATCAATGTCTGAAAAAGAATGATTTTATAAATTATTCTGATTTATCGGAGTTTGTTGAAAGGTGGTTTACTTAGAGAAGTTTTGCCATGGATGTTAGATCTGTTGAATCCTATACCAAACTTAAGAACTCGTTGAATTGAAATGCAATGAACAAAATAAATTTTT
>JABUQX010129727.1:0-15222 GCA_015478945.1 Trachelipus rathkii
ACAACAGAGGAGATATCTATGACAGCTATTATAGTGGTGAGTTTGACACTTGGCACGATTAAAATATGCGATTCCATGGGTAGGCCGCCCCTGTTCCCCATTCACTCGTTTAGGCCCCGCCGGCACCAGCGGTTTCCCTTTTACGCATTGCCCCAGACCGGGATTTTGGCGAAAGCCCCACCGGCCCGGCAGGTTCGGCTGGCTTCATGAGCAATGGGGTGGAAACCATTGTTTTAAACCTACATTAATGGGTTTTAGTGTGTTATATCCTAGGCCGTTCTTAAGCGTCATCATGACATATCAGCTCTATTAATGTTATTACCATTATAGTCTATCTACGTGTAGTATAATATCTGTTATATTTTATTGTGGTAATTATTGTGTTTCTAGGTAAGCGTGATTTATTTTTTTCTGTATTTGTTAAAAATAATTATGTATGTTTCTCTTACAAACGTATGATTAATTATTATGGTCCTTTATCCTCACCAGCTGGGGCTCTTCTCTCTATTTATATATATTATATAACTATATTTATTTCTATTCTATCTATTTATTGCGGTTGGGGCTTGGCGTCCCTACCTAACTATAACTAATCTTCTTGCTAGTGTAATTGGCTCTAATTCCAGCATTTCGCTTCGTGTAGTATAGCCCTTGTGGATTCGTCCAGTAAATTCCATCGGCCTTGCCTATATTTTCGAAATTTGTATCGAATCCGTATATGGGGGTACAGTGGAATGTCAGGAGGGAGATACAAGTTGCTTGGAGGGGGAGAAGAGGAGAGTGGTGATTGGGAATGCTATCTTTATGGAAAGGTCAATTTTTGATTTGCCTCGCTCTTGTGACTTCTTCCGGAACAAAGATGAGACAGGAAACGTGCGTAAAAAATACTGTGGTGGGTGGGGTGTAGTGTGAAATGTGTGCGTGCTGGTGTGGAAGGGAATGAGAGAGGGAGAGAAGGTACGGAGTTGCATTATTTTGATGAGTTCTGACGCTGTGGTACAAAAGCTAGTGGTATAACTTTATGGGGTGTGTTGGTTGATGTCCTAGAATTCTATTACTGTTAGACAATTTAAGTTTGGCAACGGTCAAGGTATGTTGTGGTTGTCGAGCGTAGCCTGTGTCCATTCTAGGGAAACGTGGCCCAGAGGAGTACGAGTTTATTTTGGGATAATCGTGAATGATGCTTCTGGATTGGTGGTGGTTGGATTTGTGCTTGCAGGGATTGGGAAGTAGTGTTCGGCCGCCGCCGACTGAAATGGGTTGGATTGATGGTGGAAGTCAATAAAGGGAGTGGTATAGGGGTGATCAAGGGCGTTTTTGAGTGTTGCAGCGGAGAAAATAGAGAACTGGTTTAGGAAGGTTGGATTTGATTTTCTGTGAGATGAAGAGAGTACAATGGGTGTGTAAGTAATTCTTTCTTTAAGACACAAGTAGTATCCATTAAGTGATATCTTTAGGAGTTGGGTGGTAGGTCGAGATGGTATCGGGAAGTGAAAAAATATTATGATTGATTTTGGTGTTGGTGAAGAAGGAGATGTTGACGTATGATGTTGGAGTGTTAAATCAGTGAGGAAAGGTCTTAAAGAATGGGATTATCCGGGTTAATTCATTTATTGTTCTAGTTGTCAAAATTAAGTGTCAGTGATTGGGGGCTTTGGATGAGACGGACATGGTGATGGACCGAAAAGAAGTAGTTTAAAATTAAGGAAGTGAGAAGTTAGGGTGAACAAGACAATAAAGAGATAACGTATTGTAAGGCGCAGTTCGCTAGTAAATTCGGTTGAATGTGTTCATCGTGTAGTTGATACTGGACAAATGCTGGGGGCCAAATGATAGGACGCAATTTGTTAGTAGTGGGCAGAAATAAGGTGTGTAGGATGGTGCTGAGGTATTGGAAGTAAGAATGTTACTAGTGAATGGTGTGGAATGAAGGTGTGATGAAAGCGGTTAAAGGTAAAAAACGAAGCGTGGTGTGAATGTTACTAAACAGCAAATGATTGCAGTGTTCAAAAGACAAATGCTTGGATTATATAAGGGGGAAAAAAGTAAATCCTAAAAGGTGCATACGTGGAAGAAAACAAGAGGTAATGAACAGGTTTTGGAAGGGATTGAATGGAGTACGAATACAAGGGAATAGGAGAGGCTCTTCTGGAAGTGGAAAGACCGCCGAGAAGGGTTAGAACTGAGATAAGGGGGTGAAGCCTGCCTTTTTTTTTAAGTGGAAAAATTAGTAATTAAAAAGAAAAAAGAATGATGGTAGAGATTGTGGAATGGGGGGGTTGTGGGGGCTTTTTTCTTTGGGTGTTTAACTGAAAAAACAAAGGATGAAATGGGTTGTGAGGGGGAGTGGGTAGGACAGGGAACACTTGTGTGTGCGAATCTGGCATCGCATAGATTAACTTGGTAATGATGAGGGTGTTTAGTGAATTGTGCTGTGGTTTTGATGGTGCAAGAATGGAGATAGGGTATGTTTCTCCGGATGATATGTATTTGCGGTATTCGGAGAGGTATATAAGTGAGGAGACGTTGCAAGAATGGTAAATCTGCAGGTTATGATAAATGAAATTAAAAGAGTGAATTGATCAGAGTCGGATGGCAGAATGGAGGCGAGATGTGGATTTGGAAGTTGTGTAATAAAGCGTTTATGGAGGGTGAAGTTCCAAGGGGATTGGGGGAGGAAGAGGCGGTAATGTTACCCTTATATTAAGGGTAAGGGAGAAAAAGGGGAACTGTTAGAAATTATAGGGGAATAAGTTTAATTGAGCTGCCGCCTCGCCAATGAGGACTGGGTTATTTTTGGTCCGACGACAAAGAATTTGGATCACGCGTTCGATTTGTGATTCGCGGGATACTGGATTGGGCCGCCTTCAAGGTTCGTTTGGAGTGGGTAGATGGGATGTGTGGATCTAATAATCTTTTTACATTGAAACAAATGATTGAGAAGAATTGAGGGAGATGAAAAAATATAATTATATTTAGGTTTTAATGGATTACAACAGGCGGTATGATAGAGTTAGATTAGGTGAAGGCTTTATGGCAGGTATTAGTGATATATGGTGTTGGTGTGTGTAGGTGGCTTCTGTAATGGAATTCCAGAAAAGTATGTTATGACGACTAGTTTGAATGGCGTTGTGTACGAATATAATGGTTTGTCAATGGTTGATTGGTTTAGGGATTAAATAGCGGAGTGAGAAAGGGTGGTGCCCTAACCTCCTTGGTTATCTCTTAATTTTAATATTTGGATTGGGGTTATGAAAGAATTCGAGGGGGGGATGGCAGGGAATGGTGTTAAGAATGATAGAGAATGAAGATGAGTGGAGGGTGCTTTGCTTCTTTGTTGTGCTGGCGAGGACTTTTTTGGTGTTGGTCTGTTGTGTTGCGATCTTGAATTGAAGAGTTTTTGGGAGTCAGGATTGGTTAGAGTGGAGATTTGGCAGGTGGTGTGTTAATAGGATGGGGTTTTGAAAGTTTACAGCGTAGATTAAGATGTAAGCTTATGTGTTATTCGGGAGTTGATTGGTACAGTCCTCAGTGTGAGTTTATTGTTAGATTGGTGAGCCAGTCTGCAGTCAATTGTGTTCTGAGTTTTTAATATTTTAGTGGGTATGTTGTTGTATGGAGAATTTGAACGGTTATGATTTGCAGGTTGTAGGTAGGAGAAGTTGTTGAATGGCAGGGAATGGTGGCTGGTTTGCAATTAAAACAGTCGTTGGTAATGTAAAGGGATATAGTCTTGAGTGCGCTAGATAGGTCTTACATGAGGGTAATGTTTGTTACATGTGTTATTTGTTGGGTAGTGTAGAACCTATGGTCTGGAATCTTAGAAGTAATGGCGTGATCTAAAGTTCTCAAATGTGTTCAGATGGACAATCTTTAGGGGCGATGCTATGGTTGTGGAGAAGAATTACAATAAACATGGATATTGAAATTTATCATGAGAGATGGTGTGGTGTGGAGAATAGGGGTAATGAGAGAATGATCATAAGTATGTGAGTGATGGGTTGTTGGTCATTTGTGGAAAAGGATGGCATTGATGTTGCTGGTTGTTATATGCGTTTGTATATGTTGGCTGGAGTTTGTGTTTGGGCTAACCGACCGGGCTGGGAGACCGGAGGGAGCAATTATGGTATTTATTATCGTGAATTACTATGAATGTCTGAAGGGAGAAATGTGAGTTTGGTAGAGGTCGAAAGTTATTATTTGTGGTATAACTGCAGGTAAGGGTATTTATGGCTGCCGGGGTATGGTGAGGTTGGGGTATGGTTGTGTGCCCTAGGCTTGGGCCATCATGGGCTGAACCTTCACTACTGACGATCTACGCATGAGGTGAGGGTCCAGCGTCTGTGTCCTTTGTGATTGCTTAAGGTGTTTGGATTTTTTCTTTGACTGCGACATGCTTACACTTAAAGGAATGGTAGGGGGAGGTACTTGAGGGGCGTGTAGGTATGGTTTGCTTGGGTTTCTTTTCGACTTATTGTCATTTTCTTTTCTATTTCTCTTTGCTTTTTTTTCGCGTTGCTTTGTTCACGCATCTTTACTCTCATGTCTATCTCCTGTGATAAATAAATGGAAGTAATGTAAGACAGAAAAAACATGAACATTATTCCTTATTTAAAAGAAATTTGTCTTAACTTGTATCTGTCAGAACTCTTTATTATTATATTTATTCTTCTTTTATTTATTCTAGTATATAATATATTTTAGGTATATATATTATACTATTATATTTATTATGTCATATTTTTTTTATTTAGTTTCTATATATATAATTTTGTTTTGATTATGGTATATATATAGATTATTATATTATTATTACTTATTATTATATTATATATTATATTTTATATTATTACTAATCATTTATTATATATTATATTGTTATCTTATTAACCTATTGTATCTAGTATATAGTCATCTTTCATTTTTTCTTCAGTTCTTTAGAGTGTAATTATTATCCTTATTTATTCTTCTTTATTTTGTTATTAATTTTGATTATTTTTTCTTTTTTTTTTCTTTTTCCTTTTTTTTCATATTTTTTACTTCTATTTATTTCTATTATCTATTATATATAGATATATTTTTATCTATATATATCATTGCTGCAAAGAAAACGTGTTTTTTTTCAAAAATCAAAAGAAATCTAAAAAAATTTTTTTCAATAAAATAATATTTTTTTGGGGGTTTTTTTTTAATAGATAAATACTCCTAACTTACAGCTCTTGTTACCCTACTATTTATTAGATTGAGTTAACTAGTATTTATTTGTCACTACTCACTACTATGACTCATAATAATAATAATAATAATAATAATAATATACTAATAATATAATAATAATCAATAATCAATAATCATGAATATAATAATAATAATAATAATAATAATAATAATAATAATAATAAGAACACGTTGGTGGCGCTGGTTTGGGATAGCCGGCCTTAAAGTTCGATTTCCTGTGGTCCCCCCGTGTTACCCCCTGCATAGGGGAAAAGCACGTTAAAAGGGTAGTTTTTTTTTTTTTTATAATAATAATAATAATAATAATAATAATAATAATAATAATAATACTAATAATAATAATAATAATAATAATAATAATAATAATAATAATAATAACAATAATAATAATAATAATAATAATAATTAATAATAATAAAATAATAGGAAACTCTTACCTTCCAAAAGCATTAAACAAAGCAACAATTTCATTCCTTGTAAGTGAAAAATTCATTTTCTTCACATCCAACGTAGAATCAAACTTTCCTGAGAAAAGAATTTTCAAAGCAGTTCCCAACCCTGTGACCTATATAAAAAAAAAATAAAACAATTGACTCCGTATTTTGTGGCACAAGCCAGAATTATTATTAAATGAATTAGCGTATGTTATGTTTTTAACCGAAGCACACAAACACACGCAAACCCACACACATTCTTGAGAAATTTTAAATTTACAGAATTTATCTCACTTATAAAACAATTAACCACAAACTTCATGATTTCACTCTTTAATAGAAAAATGACAATTCGAAATTTATAATTTTTGAGGTAATCGAACAAAATTGACCCCCATCCCCCCCCCAAAAAAATGTTGCAAACCAACACTTTTGTAGCTTTGCCCATTTGTCGCTAGTAAGCAGAAGTGTCACTCATTCACAATAATCATTTAAAGAAAATTTTTTTAAAAAATCTTCCAGTAAAATATGGATGATATTTGAGACGTGTCATTTTTCTATCAAAGGAATAATACGGTATAATTTTAAATGAATGAGTCACAAAGATTTTACTCTCCATCAGCGGGACTCGAACATTGGACTTCCGCGTCGCAGAGGTAACAATAACCGGATGCTCTAACCACTAGGCCATCCACGTCCCTCCCCCCAAAAAAAAACTTACTTGAAGTTTGCCCCATAAGCGACACTTATCACAACCAACACAGTCCATAATCCGAGAAATATTTCTAAAATGATCCCTAAATTCCGTCTTCAAATTAGGTGCTTGATTATTCTGCAAGAAAAGTAGACCTTCGTCGAAGTGATTTGGGAACGATCTATAAAATGAAAATAAAAAAATGAAAAATGAAAAAAAAAAAAATGAAAAATACATTTTATAAGAAACATTTTTCTCATGGTACTTATAAAATAATTTCATGTTTTTAATCAAGTTACAATAGGCTTATAAAAAATACTTCGACAGAAATAGATATATATTTTTTTTATTTAAAGTTCTCCTGAAGGGAATTACCCTTTTACTACTCTAGGTAATTGGTACCAAAGATCGAACCCTGACCCTCTGCCTCGTAACTCAGCCGCTCTACCTTTGTGCCACGGTACTGATTGTTTTATTGATATTTTATATTATCTTCTATCCGGGTTGGGTAGTCATAGTTCCCAGCAAATAGTGATGGGACGATGAATTGCAATCAGCATTCATAATGATCGTAAGAATTGACAATTTCTTTAAAATTGCAATCGGAATTGAATTTTTATAAATCAGGATCGGCATCGAGGATCGAAATCGGTATTCGAGAGGGAATTACAAGAATCGGAAATTATTTTTTCATAATACCATGAATAGGAATCGGCATAAGAAATTTTGGAATTTCTCAATTGGAAATTGCATCTGAATCGGAAATTATTTTGACATCGTCCCTTCACTACTAGCAAGTCTAATTTTAGAGGTGTGAAACTGGTACCAGAGTCACACTCTACACCAGCCATGGTTAATTATGTTTAATTAATAAATAATACTGTGGCTCAAACAGAAGTTGGTGATAATTCTTTGTTCACTCTCTAATGCAGGACCTAGTAAGCAACTCTGTAGTGAACTTCTCTCTTTGAATAGAGTAATGCCCATGAGGTTCTACAGTGATCTACCCAGTATTGAGTTACAGCTGGCTATAAATCACCTGTATTAACACAACGTAATAACGATATTTCCTAATATTAAACTCACTCTAACAGTATAAAAATTAAAATCACCACGACAAATAGAAGTATATAGGAAGGATAGATTGAACTCTATGTATGGCTATCACATTGAAGAACATAATTAGCTTAGGTATATAAGAGTACAATGCAACATGATTGAGTGGTAGAGAAGTATATCGAGCGCATTTATACTCACTCAGAGGGATTAGAGCCTGAGTTTGCTTTGTTTGTCTTTATGGCAAGTGAATTCTATTTCTCGTGCCTTGTATACCATAGAGCTCTAATCCTTAGTATCGACTGTTTTCAGAGAACGCTAAGGTGTATGTGGGGGGAGAGCCCTGAGAAATAATTATTGGTATTTGTGTTGATTAACTGTGCTTCATGCTCTCATCTCAGTCGTTAATGAGTCTCACTTTGCATGCATTCAAATGACTCTAGGTAAACTACCTCTCCCTTTTCACACTAACTCAGGTGTGTATTCCTACCATTGAAGTGAAATCTACCTATCAGTCATTTCTCTCAGTGTGGTGTTATACAATTAGAAAGATTCACCCATAGAATCAATAGATAAATTTTGGTATGATGATTAGATATAAATCTTGGATTAGGGTAGTATAGAATTATTTCACAAGAATAGAGAGTTGTAGCCTTAATTTCTGCACTTCTGTTGTTAGAATCAGGTACATAGACAGAAAAGCCACAATGACTATCATATTGTGTAGCTCTTCAGAGAATGAATAAGATAAGCATAGTTAGAGCAATGGGAGCAATACTCGTATATTTTTACACTGCTCAGATATTCGTAGTATTTCTATTCTTGATGGAGTGTTATTGAAAGATTTCTTTAGGAGTAGTACGCTCACAATAGTTTACATACGGGCACTACACTTTCCTCTTCTCTATCACTAGACAGAAAATTATGCAATATTAAAAAGTTGGGATAGGTTATGAAATACATATAATACGGAATTATATCACGGTCAGGTGCAATTCTTTGCTATTTCCCTATATTGTATCTCTAGACAAGAGAAAAAGGTTACTTGTGGTATCAGTGAGTGTAGAATTCAGGTTCGTCTTGAGGGCACAATAAGAATATACCAAGTAGCGTCAAAGTGTAAGACTTTTAAAGCCTCACATTGAGTTACTGTTATGTACAAGTATGTTAATTAGAAAGTACCCTTCTCACTATGCGCCAAATCTGCATATTATTCAACACGGACACAAAACACACACATACAATACATAGATCATTCACATCACACACACACACCACTAGACATCAGACACACACAACACTACACACACACACACACCACTCACACACACACTCTATACACACAAATAAAATAGACAAAAATAGACTAAAACAAAAGAAGAAATGGGATATTAAACTGTTAAGTCTACTCAACAAATTTTTAGAATTAAAATTACTTTAGATAAGAGATATTGATTTTTCTACTATATTGAAAAAAATAAACTTAACCTAAACAACTTTACTAGTCTTAATAGACTTAATAACCTTCTAAGGGTTAATTATGAACACCCCTTAGGTTAAATGTAACTTAAAATTATATTAAAATTATTAAATAAAAGTATAGCTATTATTATTTAATTAAAGAGACAAAAACTATCTGGCAACAATTTGTTAAATTTATTAATTTTTCCAAATGAAAAAAATGAAAAAAGAATTTGAATTACAACTTTTTTTTAAACTCCAAACTTTAACCTCGCCGAAACGAATAAATCATAATTTTCACTTTGATACAATTTAAGTAAAACTTTCAATTAAAACTAAATATGATTTGAAGAACACACACACACTAGCACACTATTTATAACTATATTGAGCTTTAATGCCAATCAGCTTAATAGTCGGACAGTGTAAAACAATCAAAACTTGCACAGCGAGCATTTCAAAAATGTCCACTGACAAAAAGATTAAACATATATATAATTATATATATATATATATATATATATATTATATATATTATATATTAGATATATATATATATATATAATCTATATATAATATATATATATATATGATATTTAATAAATATATATTTATATATATATATATATCATATATATATATAATATATATATATATATATATATATATATATATATATTATAATATATATATATATATATATATATATATATATTATATATATTATATGTACGTATATATATATTATATTATATATATTATATATATATATATATATATACTATATATATATATATATATATAATGTATATATATACTATAGTATTATAATATATATATATAATATATATATATATATATATATATAATTAGTAGTTTGCATAAACCTGTAACTAAATATGTTCGCAAATTTTTATCTAAAAATAATTACTACATAAAACTAAATAAAAGTTAAAATCTAATAATAATAAAAAGTAATAAAATAAACTAGAATTAAAAGCAATAGGAAACTTTAACTAAGTTAAAGACAGAAGAAGCAAAAAAAATTATCATAAACCTAATTGAAATCATGAGCTTTGATGTTTTTAACATATTTGAATATGGAGAAAAGTAAAGAAAAAGTTGAAGCCAAAGCTAGAGAGAAACATAAATCTGGCAACATGTCGAAAATCAACTAAAAGTAGTTAAAAGTGCCTTTTTAAGTGAATAAATGTCTTTTAATATATTATTTGCTAAAGAATCTAAACAAAATGTTCCCTAATAATTTTATTTTGTAGTTGTCTTTAATAGAAGCAGTTAGAGAAATGTCACTTATATTTCATGAAATGATCTTTCATTTTTCTATGTTTTGTGAGAGCCGAATTCTGGTTATCCATTTTAAGAATATAAGAATGTTGATATTTTTGTTTATTTAGGCTTGTTGTCTCTGCTACATAAATTTTGCTAGTTTCCACATTTGATTTTATATACCCCCATATTCGCATTTTTTTCCCAATACCGGCTTTATAATTTTTTTTTCAAAGTATAAGGAACAGATTGGACCTGATTTGCATTTTTTTGGGAGTATATTTTTTATAATATTATCATCGTTCAGATTACCTGGATATACCAACAATTTTTTCATGCAAAGTTTCTTTTTCTTTAGAGCCATAAAAATTTCTTTTGGCCTCTTTTAATGCTTTTTGATTATATAGTCAAGATATTTTAATGAAGAAAAATTCTTTTTTATATAACTTATCTCATTATCTAGGAAATGAGGACTGCATATTTTAAAAAAACGCGCAAGAATTACCAAATAAAAATTCCTTTCTTAACATATGAGGATTGGTGGGCCGAAAACCAATGAATGTAGGAGTTTACATGGTACTCTTACGGAATAATTAAATTCTAGACCGAATGATTTGAATGCATTAGACTGAACTCCGATCAGCCTGTTTATTTGCGTTTTTTTCAAGCAGTATTTGTGTTAGTCGGACAGAAAAATTTATTTTTATTTATCATTAGTATTCTAGGAGATATATTATGAAGCTCGAAAGCAGCGAAAATATCATCAATATCAGAGAACCAGGTATTATAAGCTGATATTATTAGAATTGTTATAAGTTTCTCTTTCTAACAGAGTGCAGAAAAATATTACTATATATCGGACTCATAAATGGAGACTCATACTTTAAACCCTATGGTTTAGCTTAAATACCGTGTTTATTAATCTCAAGTAGTGTCTGATCAAAGAATAAATTTATTAATTTATTTGTGTATATAATAATGGTCAACAGTGGACATGCAAAACTCTTTTAATTATATTACGCATAATTCTTTTCGCAACAATCCAAAATCGATATTACTTTTAGTGAAAACATTCGTAAATAGTGATATTACTTCATAGCTAACAACAATTATTTCCAATAAAAACCATTTATCTTTTCTATAAAGTCTACCGCAAGTTTTAAAAAATGATGGAAAACCCAGGCGGAAGTGGCCAAGAATTTTTCTATCTAGTTTCAAACACTAAACTCTCCGATATTTTCTTGACAGTCAGTATTTTTCCTTATTCTGTTATTTCTAATACTCTTTAAAGACTACAACAAACATAAAAATTATTAATGTGTGTTTTTAAAATTAATTCTAATCATACCGAAAACATAAATAAATTAAAATCAAGTGATAGCCGTTTTTGTTTAGATTCTCTTAGTCATATAATAATCTTGCAAGACATTATTTCTATATGAGGTAGGTCCACTCTTTTAATTGCATTGAAAATGCTTTTGACTTCTATCATGAAAATGGCACTTTTTAACGTTCTTGAATAATGGCACTTTTGACTTCATTGAAAATGGCACTTTTAACTTCATTGAAAATTGCACTTTTAACTTCATCGAAAATGTCACTTTTAACTTCATTGAAA
Source organism: Trachelipus rathkii (assembly GCA_015478945.1). Lineage (NCBI taxonomy): Eukaryota > Metazoa > Arthropoda > Malacostraca > Isopoda > Trachelipodidae > Trachelipus > Trachelipus rathkii. The sequence goes on from JABUQX010129727.1 coordinate 11,789, forward strand.
ATTCACACTTTGACTTCATTGAAAATGGCACTTTTAACTTCATTGAAATTGCAGCACTTTTAACTTCATTGAAAATGTCACTTTTAACTTCATTGAAAATGGCACTTTTGACTTCATTGAAAATGGCACTTTTAACTTCATTGAATTAATTGGCACTTTTAGTACTCATCGAAAACGATACTCTCTCTGAACGTTCTTGAGAAACTGTGCCATACTTTGACTTCATGAACACTCAAGCACGTTTAAACTTCATTGAAAAGATGCCATTTTAACCTTCCCAGCTGAAATTAGCATTTTTAACTTCAGTGAAATTGTCATTTTTAACTTCATTGAAAATGGCACTTTTAAATTCATTGAAAATGGCACTTTTACCACTTCGCATTGAAAATTGGTGTGACTAATCATTGGGATAATAGCACTTATTAAACTACTAATTGTTATGCGAGAGATAATTGCCTATGATATTATGTTTCTCTCTAAGCTTTGGTTTTCACTTTATATCTTTTACTTTATCCCTTTTTATTTTTATTAAAAATTCACACCTCACTGGCTGGGAGCATTCTCTAGGTAATCTTTTTTTACCCTATGGATCGGACACTCACGGCGCATCGAACGCGTCTTACAGCAATGGGCCATCTGGCCTGTCGCTCATACCAGAGATATAATCTTATGGTGTCTGGATTTAACGAATCATCGAAAAGCTCCGTGTAATTCAGCTTCAGGTTATAAGTTAATTTATTTAAGACCACTTTAGGGTTTATAAACGGTTTAATTCTTTGGATCTAGATTTATTGATATCAATTGTGATTAGATTTTAGCTTTCTATTTGTTTTATGTAGTAATATTTTTTTGATAAAGTTTGCCGAGTACTCTTTACCTAGATCAAAATTTAGAATATATGCACTACTATTTTAGTAATTATTCTAAATATGTAAGTATTATCACTGATCCTATGCTAATTAATATATTATAGCAATCTATAAGAAATAAATATGTTGACTGATTTTCCATATGGCAAATATTCATTAAACTTGAAGCCCATTTGACACCAGCACTAAAACAAGCATTAAACGTGAAGTAACAGTCGTCCAAGTGAAATCCCTTCCATTTTAGGAATAAATGATATTTTTAAATTAAGAAAATTGGAAGGAAAAAGTTTTCAGTGTACATAAATTACACTCGTTGATGACGCTTAAGAAATATTCAGTAAGAAAAAAGACTTTTAAAGTTTCTATGTGATAAATCCTTGTGTGTAGATAAATCTCTCTTAGATCTGCGATTCAAAGCTAATTGTTTGCAACATGAAATCAGATGAATGCAGTAAAAAACATATGGTCGTTGAAGGCATGGAAAAGAAATGCATGAAAATATTTAGCTCCTGACTCTTCTTCTGCTGCCGATGATTCACGTAGTGGGGGAAGTGAAGCTGAAGGTTCCAATTTTCACTTCTTTAATGGATTTGTTTTTAAAAGAAAATTGTGGATCCAAAATCGTCATAGAGAAAAGAAAGTGAGGTGAAAAAAGAAAGTCCCATTCTTTCTTCTGACGACGTGATTATTGTACATAAAAGTTAAAAGGCTACATACGGAATTAAACAATCAAGAATAAAAACAAATATATAAGTTGCCCTACTTTAAATAAAGACAATGAAATATTCCTTAATTGGTGGAAAAACACTGGAAAAAGTTTTATGAATTTGAAAAAACCTAGCAAATAAATATCTTCAGCCTCCGAAACCGTCATCAAGTTCCGAAAGTGAAAAGAATCATTTAAGATAGGAGGAAACTAAAATATGAAAGGCAACCAAGAAATAAAAGGTTTTATCCCTGGAAAAGGAGAAACTGCTAATGTTCTTCATTTTAACCTTAGAAGGCTTATTCCCAAATGAAGTTGAGTTCTAATATCCTTTTAACTACGAAACTTTTTCCAAAATTTTCATTTTAATTATTTTTAATATGTTAAAGGTTGCTATAGGTTAGAAATAGTTATTTAACCTTTTTGTATATTATTACTTTGTATATTAACACTGGTAACAACAAAATTTCTTGGACGGGGTTCCGCAATTGATATTGATGTGCTGATTCTCCAAAAACGTAATCGGTTTTTGCATATCAAATCGCATTTCGCATTTGGGAGATATTGTGTGTAACACAGATTTGAAATTTTGTGATTCTTTACCTTTCTCACGAATAGTGAAAATATAAATATTGGGAAATATATATATAATATTTTATATATATATATATATATATATCTATATATATATATATATATAATATATAATATATTATCATATATATATATATATATATATATATATATATATATATATATTATATAATTGGATATATGGAAAATGAGGGAGAAAAACAAATCGCAATGATATGATACATGTCTTTTGATAGATATATGTTAAACATGCAATGAGCTGAAATAAAGAAGTAAAATTGGGACCAATTGGAGCATGCAATAGAAGGAATGGGTTTAGTTTATGTAAACATACCTTACGATGGTAGTAACTTTCTCTTAGTAGACGATCTACTGTGTGCATAGCGTCTGGAATATCCTCATCAAGCTATCAAGCTTCAACAATAGTCGGCCATCCATATTGAATTAATCCCAATTGCCTGGTAAACGCTCCTTCCATGAACTTAGATCTTGATGGAAGCGTTCACGCTTAACATCACCTAGGGCCCTAGGTTATCCGGAAATTTTCCTTAGGTTGAGAATTTAAGTAGGTTCTGGGCAACCTTTATACTCCAATTCTACATCCCAGCAAGAATGAAAACTTGACTAGCAGTTTCCTGTAACAAATGTTGTGGTTTCTCCGGCCTTTCCTGTTTCCCACAAAAATGTGCTTTTACATCTGAAAAAGCATCTCCCAGCTCTTGCCTCTTCTAACACAGTCAAATTGGGTTTGTAGCAAAAGGCCAGCATCACGGAAGGAGTTGTCCATATTTGTGGGGCCAATCAAATATCCCAGCTTTTTTCTTCTCGTCACTCAGACCAGGAAACGGTTGAAGCATATATAAGCGGGAAAAGCATTTCACCACATCATGGTCCAGGGTCCCCTCAACAAAATTGTTTCATCAAACCCAGTTTTTTATGTGTAGTGGAGGGTTAAGAATGGATTTTTTCTTCTGTACGTGGTTCACGGTACGATGTTTCCTGTTCACTCTTGGCGTCAAGGTTTCCCTCGGTGGCATTCTCTTCTTGGTCCAGGATCTTTGCCGCCCGGCGTCCCCAATAGCACAGGACAGCAAGGGATATTTGGTGAAACCTGCTTGCTGACCGACGCATTTTACCAATCTTGAGGTTCGTCGACGCATATTTACCATCCCTGTACCAGATATTGTAGCCCTCTCAAACTGTCCTTGAATTTTTTGCAATACTCCTCCTCTCATCCATACCGAGTACCCTACTGGAACCCAAGC
>JABUQX010129728.1:0-20000 GCA_015478945.1 Trachelipus rathkii
TTATCTTAAATTTAAAAGTATAGATTATCTATTTCATCAAATAACTATCATATGTCCTAAATATGCGGTTTTTATCGGCATTGATCGGGCGATTTGGGGCATTGCGTTTGCTTCTACGTCTAATACTAATACATTGAAAGTGACTGCTTTGACGCTTAAGACGCTTCAGATTCTGTCCCGATAATGATGGAACCTGATTATATGTTATAAATTATTTGGGATGATCCAGTGATTCCATTATTCCTTTTCGACTAAACTTTATTTCTCCTCAATCCATGTTCGATAGTGCTGTCTCCTGGCCATTAGTGCTTAGAGTTACTACTATGCTGTATCTGAGACTAGTGTGGTGAAAAATTCTCTTAGTTCTCCCATCACTCGTTGCCAGGAATATCTTATTAATTCAGACTAAATCGGTTGGCAGGGATACTTCATTAAGACGAGCAGGATACAAGCGTATGACTTCATTATTATACGAGAAATGCGCTGAACCTCTTGTTCTCTACTGAACAATATCTATCTGGCCTCTTTGTCCACATATACTAATTATCTAACATCTTCTTATAATATTACCTTTTCCTGCTCTTATTATTTCGCTGCTGATATTTCTGTAATTATGTTAATTATCATTACCAACTGAAGAGGGCCACATCATCTCTTTGGCCTTCATAATTTCTCTAATTACAAACCCTATGGACGATTCGGTATTTCCTCTACCTTCCTCCCTTACATACTCCTCAGGGTGTCCTATAATAACTCTATTATTTCTGTCATTTCACTTTGATCGACAAGAATGAATAGTAATGACTCCTGAATCTATGAACTTAGGAAGTGCGGGTGGCTACCGGAATGGCATTACTCTCATCACGAGTTACTTTCAGATGATAGATATCCGGCTTAGACCCTAGCCTACATCGTACAACTAATTTTCTATTAATGCCTCAATGCTAGCATTTATTATTCCTCAGTGTTGGATCAGCGCGGCATATTGATTCTAACCTATTTTATACCGAAAAAAATTATGTATAATTACAATTTAACATCGCCCTATAGCTCTAACTTGATATTCTTTCTAAGATCTTTGAAACCCTTCTCAACTCTCAACTCTTAGATCTTACTTCTATCTTCCCTTCTTTCTGGATTATCTCTCTTCTGGATATCTCTCAGTGCTGAGATTCTACTAGGTCCATAAGTAACTTTCCTATTTAACAGATTTATATTTTTCCGCCCTTAGGAACTACGGAAGACTTGTGTGTGTGCGCATTGACATATCTCTCAAAAGCATTTGACTCGGGTATGGCCATCGCATCAACTGCTTCTCCAATGCTCCCCTCCTTTGGGTTTCCTTCTTTCTCTTGCTTACTTATGTCTCAGCTTTTTACTTTTCTTAAAATCGCTCATGTTGGCTTGTTGTGATGGGTGCATAGACTTCTTCTTTGTTCTGTCAGATATGGGTGTTCTTACTAATGAGGTTTTTCTGAAATTTATAATTACTATTCTATTTATTCCTTTAGTTGAGCTTTTCATCAATTGATCATCGTTCTACTATTAGCATACATCTCTAAACTCTATCCACTCATATTAGTCGAATTGACATACCCTTTCATTCTATATATTAAATCACATATACAATTCTGCTCCCTCTTTTACTTCTAGATATTGTCTATCATATTCAGTCTTAATACTTTCCGATTCCTAAATTTTTCATCGTATACTGATTACTTAGAGTATAGTATAATAATTTAATCAGGGTTTGGAAATTTATCTATATCGTCTATCTAAGCTTGTGAAATTTATTCTTTATAACCTTCAACTCTATCTTATTCTCACAATCTCTCTATACTTACTAAATGACATTAACTTCCTATCTTTATGACAGTTAGTTATCTATCGTCTTACTTCAGTACTGTTGCAATTAATAAACATCTCATTAGCTTAACTAATAATAACAAAAAATTGTTTTGACACTAAACATCATCTAAGTGTTGCTAAGGTGTGGTCACTTACTAACAAGAAACTATTATGGATTCTTTTTTAGAGTGCGAGACTATTTTATTTTATCACCTCTACTTCAGTTATACTATTTATATACCCTATATACTAAGGGTCTCATCGCCCTTGTATGGAGATGTATGACTCTCTTAATCTGTGGGATGGTGACTGAGGGTCTACTGGTCTTCATCCGGTTATGGATAGGGTCTAGAGTCAAAGGCTATCTTAAAATAGACTATAAACTAGTCCCTGTCTTTCTAAGTTACTATTGACCTATTATATTTACGGCAGCGTTATGTTGGTGATTTAGTTATTATCACTTTTCTATAGGTTAATACTGTAGAGGCAAATAGTGCTCGAAGGGGAAACCTTTTCACACTCAGCTGTACACCTACATTATTACTCGACTCTCGTAGCACAAGAGGGTGCCTGTGTCGATACATGTTAGTTTGAGATGTTGATAGTTAAGTATCATATATATAATTCCATGAACTGAGGTTATCAGCTTGACGGTGCTTTTTATCTTTCTTTTTTCTGCACTCTTTCCTATGTATGGAGAAGTATCTCTTCCATCATTAATGTGTTTCTACTATACTAATTGAATTCCTAATTTAAAGCCATTCGTCTGTGCTTATCATTATACTTGCGTAAATATTGCCTTAGATGGATTTATTTGAGAGGCGTTTCAACAACGCTTATATATATATATACAACTCCTTGATAGGAGTTTCTTTGAGCACTCACGTGAGCGTGGTTGATCACAATGTAAAATAGAAATAAATATAAATTAAATAAGTTGTAATATTAAACATGTTATCATATATTAGCAGAATAGCAACTATAGCTGAAACCACAAGAAGTAGACCTATATATTATATTCGAGACCGGTGAACCACTTCTAGAATGCTATATAATAATAAGCATACCGTAAGGACGCTTGCTCCTATGACAAAAAAAATAAGAATTGTAACATGTAAGAAGTGGAAGCCGAGCCTTTATCATGTACTACTCACACTGTACAAAAGCACTTGATTGTAGTTGACGATGGTGATGATACTTTTCAAGCAAAATGTAAATACTTACGTGAAGATGGTGAGATGATAGATTATTGGATTGTTTCAGCTTTGATAAATATTCATGCGCAGATAAATTTGACATTGACTATCATCATTCACCTTCAGAAAGTAATCAACATCCAGAGGGAGAACCTCAGCGTAAAACTAAAGAGACAGTCATCATAGGAGCATAATAATAAGAGATATAATTACTTCCTTTCTGATTTAGAGAAAGAGCAAAATGTCAACTAGAATAATCTATGTAAGATTAACATCTGACTTTAACATGAAGAGAATCCTTTTCATGCGGTAGGCATATATATATATTATTATAAGGGCCAAGGTTTTCAGTTATTACTCAGTTGATCTTATGTCGAGTGAGCAATAATTATTCAGCACTACAATTAGATTATCATTCATTAGTCACGAAGGAGCGTATTTATAAGTGTAGGTAGTGAATGTAAACACGCCCAAAGAAAGGAACAAGTCTCTCGCCAGAATACTAGTGAAAGCTTATATGTTTTTGTATCACAATTTGTGAATTTTTGAATTTGAGTATGAATGATAATATTAATCTTAAAGGAGTATTTTAAAGGAGTATTTAATGTTTGAATGATAGCGTTTTTTTATTTTAATTTTAGGGAGGATAATAAACCATCTCATTTACTTTCATTTATTTTTTGTATTTCTTTATATTTGATACATTAAAGAATCTTCTTGTAAATTGATCATGTTAAATAAGCGATTAAAATAGCGTGTAGCTAAACCTTTGTTTAATACTTACTTGAAAATGGAAATGGATATTTTTTAAATATAATAAATCAACAAACATGAAAAAATATTATTAATATTATATTTTGCAATTAATTATTCCTTAAAGTTACTCTAATTTTTAAATTTATAAAATAAATATATTACTTTGGAGCACTAACCAATATATGAAATATCAAATGATCTAAGTATTAGTTTGTACAGGGGTAATGCAAATCTTGAAATTTGCCATTAGACGTGCACAAATAATGTTTATATCTTATTACTTAGTGTATTATTAAGTAATAATTATTAAATTAATATGATGATCGGAGTATGTTATCAGAGCACCTAGCTTTAAATAAATAAAGAGTATTCGGTAATCGGTATCGTATCGGCCTTCTTTCTGGTATCTGGTACAGTGTCCTAATGATATATATATTATATATAATATATATATATTATATATTATATATTATATATATAGTTATCTATATATATATTATTTATATTTTATAGTGTTTAAATATATTTAAATTAAATATAATATTTTATATTATATATATATATAATATATAAATTATTTAAATTATATTAGTATATAAATATATATATTTATATATATATATATATAATATATATATATATATATATTATATTATATATTATTAAATATATTAATATATATAATATATATATATATATATATAATATATATTATATATTATATATATATAATATATATATACTATATATATTATATTATATAATATATATAATATATATATTATTTATATAATTATGAAAATGAAAAATAATAATGAAAATTTATTAGAAACCTCCAACTGAAGCATTTATTTTCTCTGGTCAGTCATATTCTGCATATATATAGATGACTGGACGTTTCGCCATTTTTATATATATTAAATAATATTTATATTAATATATATTATATTATATATTATTTAAAACATACATTTCTCTCAGTGTGGTTTATTTTTAAATTAAAATTTAATGGTTTAATATATACATATAAATTAATAAGTAATATATATAGTATATATTAATATATATATATTAATACTATTAATATATATTATAATATAATTATATATATTATTATATAATATATTAATATATTAAATATAATATAATATATATATATAATATATATAGTATTTAGGGATGTATACCGATAAAGAAAAGAGGCCGAGATAATACTCTAGAAATACCGTGAAACCGATACTCTTATTTTTTAGGTGCCGATACCTAGATATTAAATATAATAGTTTTAATTAATATAATAAATACACAGTTAAATAAGATAGAAATCATATTGTATGCAACTGCTTAGGTATCAATTTCAGATTGCTAATCCTCACTGTTACAACAATACTTAGTGATTTAAATATTTCTATATATATTATATAGTTGTATGTATTTTTGTATATTTAATTTTATAAATAAAATTTTATAAATAGTATACGTATTAAAAGGATAATATAAATATTTGCAAATAATAATTATTAATAACTTTTTTATTGTTTGTGTTATATTTAAATAAATTCTGTCATTACTATTTGATCAAAAGTTTTTATAGGGTAATAACAATAGTTTAGTACTACTAAATAATATTAATTAGTTTATATAGTAAACTATAGATTATAAATTTATAACAAGTTTAAATATATATTCTATAAAACTATTAACGTAATATCAAGAATAAAAATTAATGAAAAGAAGATATTAACAATAGGAACTTCTCAATCACAAGTTAAAATTAAAAAAAACGCTATTACTCAAACATGACATATAAAATAACATGAGATATAAGAGATATTCCGCAGTTACCTAACTACCACGAATATATATTTACAAATATTACAATTTAGGTGATTGCACATAAAATCATATTATATAATAGCTTTATCTAACTTATAGTATCTGGTCGAAAGATACTGTTATCCTTTATATTAGGCGTGTTATTACATTTCCTATATAGATACATACTACTATGTTTGGGTACAACTGTATTTGAATCATATGAGTAATTGTATAAAGTAGAGGTGCTGATAATTATTTGCCTGCGAGCACTGATAATAATAGAAACCTTGTCCCATTTTCAATTATCTATATATACGCTCAATATACCATATATATATAGCATGAAAGGATATTTCTCATTCACTGTAGTTTCATAGAATCGCTAATGATTTCGTAGGATCCTCAACTCCTAATTTTTCAACTAGTACACTGCATGAATTTGAATTAGTGTGCTCTTGATGAGACTGTTCTACTTATACAGTTATTTTTAACGTATGCATGGTTCCCTGGAATTGTGATTTCATATTAGAGAAATGGTGATGAGATGTAATTGCAATATATTCTAGCATTAGATCTTATCAAAATATAGACTAACAATATATCAAGTATACCTCATCTTCAGTTAAGGTAATTATATATTTATTAGCTTAGAATAAACGCCACCATCGTCAAATAATATTATACAAGTGCCGTTTGAGCGTAAGGGGTTTGCAGAATATATTATATAAGTAGCGAGCTTCCACTTCTCTAGTCTAATTTTATTTTTATATTATGTTTGAATAAAACTTTGAAGTTAATAATGCTAATGCTATTATTATTTAATATGTACATTTTAAGAATGATTGATTATCTAACTACGTACGAAGGTGCCTATTCTTTGAGTGGGTTTTCAAGATACTAGCTTATAAGGAATTACCTTAATTTAGACATCATTTTATATTTATTTATTATTTTATTAGGCAGCTTGTCAGCCTACCGCTCAACGTAGGGGCGTAAACCCTATTCTATAAGGAAGATTAGGGTGTTGTAAAACTGCCTCAAAATCCATCTAAGTAGCTATAATTTAACGCAGATGTAAGCACAATTAAAATATATAATATAAAGATACGAAGTGCTATTAAGTTAGTGGAAATAAATATTTGACAGGTATAGGAAACACATAGATGACTATAGGAAGAGAATTCCACAGATTAATAGGTAATAGGTGGCAGGAAAGAAATTCCATTGCTTTTGATATTTCACCAGTTATAGAGTATTTATACTAACTTCAAACATCACATCAAAATACTACATGTGGTCACGATAACATATTATTAACCCCTATATGATATGTCTATAACTGTATAATATAGGGTATAAGTCGTTAATATAAGTATTAGTGGTATTACGTATCGAGTGGAATAAGTTCCCTATCGAGCACTTTGACCTTATCTATATGCAGATACCTAAATAGTAAAAAAGGGATAATAAGTCAATACCATACAATCGTCAGCCGAGCAATATAAACAAGGGTCTAATGAACTGAAGTTCATGTGAACAAGATACGTATAAGTTCATTATTATTATGGCCTTATGATACTTCGATAGCCCTATCCCATAAAACCGGATAAAACCAGATTGACTCACTACGCCCCCTCACAGATTAATGATGATAGCTTACTCCTCCATACAAAATGTAGTCGAGAAATATGAGACCTCACTTTATATTAATAGGTGGAGTAACTAAGCAGAGGAAAGAAAGTCTCCACAGTAACTCTAAAAAGAACATACCACAGTTTCTTTAGTAGGCCATATGAATATATACTATACTATACAACCAATGTGATTATGGTAATGGTTATTCAAAACATTATTTTGAGTTATGAGTATTAAAGTAGGTCCTCACACTCGCAATGATACACTTGAGATTGTCAACAGGAGAGACGAGAAACCGTCGAAAGAGTAGGAAAGTTAAGTCTCTTAGAGAGAGAGATTTGTAGAAGTTGGGTTTTAAGAATTAAATTTCACAAGCTTGAGACCTGGAGCCCAACCCTGAATTCTATCCAGAATCAGCGGAATAGATCGGAAATGATTAAGACGAGAGCGCAATCTAGAAAAGTAAAGAGGGAGCAGAATATGAATATGAGTTGAAGAATGAGGTCATGTCAATCGACATATGAGTTGGAATAGAGTTAGATGGTCATGCGAGAGAGTCATTGATGAAAGCAGGAATAAAGTAGGAAGATAAACAGAACCTGAAGAACCCACTATTGAAGAAAAATGAAGAAGTACGCCCCATCAACAACAGCCAACATTGAAGCGATTTGAAAGAAAGCTAGACATAAGTAAGCAAAGAGAAGAAGGGAACCCAAAGGAAAGGAGCGGAGCTTGGAGAGCAGTGATGCCCGCCATACTCGGTCAAAATACCCGTTTTCCCCCCAAAAATTTGGCCCCCCCTTTTTAAGAAAAGACAGATATTTTCGATATGTCAAGGGCCACCACACAAAGTCTTCCCGTAGTTCCTAATGGCGAAAAACCATAAATCTGTTAAATAGGAAAGTATATGGCCAGTAGATCTCGAGCCCCGAAAGCCGTACTGGTAAATGAAAGAAGGGAAAGAGATTCAGATGATCTAAGAAGTGAGAGTTGAGAAGGGTTTCAGATTCTTAGGAAGAATACAAGTGAGAGCTATAGGGCGATAAGTTTCAGAAGGATGAGCAGCATGATTATTGTTCGGAATAGGTGGCATAGTGCCGCGCTTCCCAACACGAGGAAAAAAATGCTAGCATTGAGGACTAGAGAATATAAGTTTGTACGAGGGGTGGGTCAGCGACCGGAAGCACACTTTCTCAATACTCGAGAGGAATGCCACCGGGCCACCCGCCTTCCTAATGTTCAATAATCAGGGAGCTCAGTGCAGCCCGATCAAAGTGAAATGAACAGATAAAGGCATAGGCCACCTGAGAGGGAGAAGGAGGAGGAAGAGGAAATCCAGAATCGTCCAGGGTTGGATTAGAAGGAAAATATGAGGCCAAAGAGATGATTGCCTTTTCAGTAGAGATGATTAACAACAGAATCATCAGGCGAATAAGAGGCCGGGAAAGGATGGATAGTTACAGAGTTGGTTAGAGAATGGTTTGTATGCCAAGAGGCCCAGGATAGATTTGTCCGTAGTGGGTCGAGACCAAGGGGGTCAGCGCAATTTTGTTTAATGGAAGTTCGCTTGCCTCGTCGAAGAGTATCCTGGCAACGATTTTTAGCTGAATGAAAATTGGCAAGAAGTGATAGGAACGAGAATTTTTCCCACACCCGATAGCATTGTCTCTTGCCTGAATGGCCAGGAACAAGCACATCGAACATGGATTTTGAGGAGAAAAGATTTACTAGTGAAAAAGGAATGAACCTGCTCAATCCCTCGACCAATCACAGTTCCCACTTTATCGGCAGAATCTGAAACGTCTTTAAAAGAGTACAAGAGCAGTCATTCAATTTAGTTACGCGTAAGAACAACGCAATGCGCCCAAAATCGGCCGATCAAGTGCCAGAAAAACCGCATAGGGCAGGATGGAGATGTTGGGAAGAAAGTATTAAAATTAAGTGATAAGGTTTGTGGTCGCAAGATTTTACGATAGGAGGCGAAGGTGTGATTTATAGACGAGAAGGACTAAGTGGTGAAAACATAGGTCAAGTGTGTTCCAAGAATTGGTTGGGACGATCCAGGAATGTGTGGTAGGTTATTAATCAGTTGCTCCAGATCGTTGAGAATACTGAACTGATTCAGCTTTCGCTTCCCAACTAAAGGCAGTACGTAGAGGAAAATCCACAGATTCAGTTTTGTGTACAGTTGAAATCCCCTAAATCGAGGAACCTCAGTATTTGATGAGAAGATATAACAGTTCCTCGTGATAAGTAGTAAGGTAATACAAAAAGACATGAAATCCTGTTTCTGTTAGGTGTCAAGGTATAGATGGGCAGAAGCATATATTGTGTAGAACAGAAGAAAGATTTTAGCCACAGAACAGTCGCCAGTTAGAGAGTTCGAGATTTCGGAGACGTGTTATTATAGGAATGTTTATATTTACATAGGCCCAACTCCACCCTTAAACGGAAATTATAAAATAAGTTATTATATAATATATTTAACGAGTTGAAGGATGAATTCTTAGCATCTGGGTCTCAGAACAAGAGCATAAAAATTAGGTTTAGGAGTTTGGAGAGTGTAGTATTGCTATGGATGGCAGGGATTTAGAGTGCAAGCCAATTTGGATGTTGGGTAATCAAAAGAAGCCCGCCTGTGCAAATCTGCTATCATACAACGCACACGCAATCACACAAAAAAAAAAAAAAAAAAAAAAAAAAAAAAAAAAAAAAAAAAGAAGAAACAATAGAACAAAAACCAAAGGAAAATGAGGAAAAATTTATTCGTACGCTAACACCTAAATTTTAAAACGATAAAACCTTATTTAACAGCAAATATCTGATATATGAATAATCCGAAAAGTTTAAAACCTCAGGCACTCACACGCTCTCACGAAATGCGGTACAAAAAAAAAATGCTATTGATCAACATAAAAAAGTAGATAATCTGTATAAATTATAAAATAATGGCTGCCCAAATAGGTAAATTTACGCTAAAGACCAAGTTGGAGAACGCTAAAAATCTAGTTAAAAAGGAAATCGAGGAAAAAAACATAACTTGGTACTAATCTATATTGAACTAGATTTTTTATTGAAACTAAAAAATTTCTCATACATTTTCACCCAAAAAGTAAGAGGTATCGGCTAAGTATCGGCCTTTTTAACCGATACCGATCCGATACCGATACCATCAAAATGGCCGATACTACCGATAACGATACCGAACTATCGTACATCCCTAATATAGTATATATAGTAATATATAGTATTAATATATATATATTATATATATATTATATATATATATAAATATATATATATATATATATATATATATATATATATATATATATATATTAATAATATATATATATATTATATAATATATATTATATAGTATATATTATATATTTATATATTATATGTAATATATATTATATATATATTATTATATATATATATATATATATATATATATATATATATATATATATATATATATATATATATATATATATATATATATTATATATATTATATATATATATAAAATATATATATATTATTAATAAAAATATATATATTATATAATTATATATATTATATATATATATATATATATATATATATATAAAGCATTCGATAAATATTAATTCCAAAATTAGAAATGTAAATAGCAATAAAAAATTATGAAAAAGTGGCAAATAATAATAATAATAATAATAATAATAATAATAATAATAATAATAATAATAATAATAATAATAATAATATTTTTCAGAATGAAACTGATCTCGTGGAAAAGATTCCTGATGAAATTTTGGAAATTACGTTAGACCAAATTGTTGGATTGTTGAATGAAGAACAAAGAAGAGAAGCTGCAAATAAAACTGAACAGAACACGACACAAGGAAGAAAAACAGAAGTCCCACAACCAGAAAAAGTCTTTCCCCCTTTACAATTCTTAGAACCGGATTTAGGACCTGCTGTACTTCCATTACATGTGAGTATGAATGATTACCTCGCAAACTTTTTCTTTGCAGTTCCACATTTAAAAAAGGAAAAATTTTTTTTTTTCCATAAATGCACCTGAAAGTCTATGTCAGTATCTACTTAAACACAACATAGAGAAAAAACATGTCATATTTAACGAATTGTAATATATTTTATAAAGGTACAATTGGTAGTAGGCCAATTACATTTACTCAATGAATCATCCCGCTGATGGAGAGTAAAATCTCCTTTGACTCATTTAAGTCTTTGGGGGCTGGGCTTTGAGTACTCAGCAATTATGGGATGAGAAAACCGGGAGCTTTAAAAACTAACGCTTGAAACAGTTCTTTTTTGGGAACGTGGATGGCCTAGTGGATAAGGCGACCGGTTAGCTGTTAACTCAGTCCGACGCGGGAGTACCCAGGTGTTTCGAATTCATGACCCGCGCATGGCGAAGTAAATCTCCTTTGACTCATTTTAGAATCTTTGGGGGCTCGCCTTTGAGTACTCAGCAGCAATTATGGGATGAGAAACCGGGTGCTTTAGGGACTACGCTTGAAACGTTATTTTTTGGGAACTGGATGGCCTAGTGGATAAGGCGACCGGTTACTGTTAACTCAGCGACGCGGAGTCCAGTGTTTCGAATCCCGCTGATGGAGAGTAAAATCTCCTTTGACTCATTTAAAGTCTTTGGGGGCTGGTCTTTGAGTACTCAGAAATTATGGGATGAGAAAACCGGGAGCTTTAGAAGCTACGCTTGAAACGTTTCTTTTTTGGGAACGTGGATGGCCTAGTGGATAAAGCGACCGGTTACAGTTAACTCAGCGACGCGGAGTCCAGTGTTTCGAATCCCGCTGATGGAGAGTAAAATCTCTTTGAGTCATTAAGTCTTTGGGGGCTGGCTTTTGAGTACTCGCAATTATGCGATGAGAAAACCGGGAGCTTTAAAAACTCCGCTTGAAACGTTTTCTTTTTTGGGACCGTGGATGGCCTAATGGATAAGGCGACCGTATTGTTACTCAGCGACGCGGAGTCCAGTATTTCGAATCCCGCTGATGGAGAGTAAAATCTCCTTTGACTCATTTAAGTCTTTAATGAAGCGTTGAAATTACCTCCCATTTAATGGTGCCCCTTTCTCTTTTGCGATCATATTCTTTACACACATTCTCCGCTGGCAACATATACACATTTCCACATATCATATACAACATACTTAAATCACACCCCTCTTCAAGATAACACCGTACAGACATCCCTACTACACATATCCCTATGTGTGGGGGAGAAAGAATTGCCCACATCGTATGTCCTGCGTGTCGTAGAAGGCGACTACTACCTATCTCTTGCTAGGAATGCTGATGCATGCCTCGGAGATGGTCGTTGATCGCCGTAAACGGCCTTGCTAATTTTCGGCGAATTGTATGAATCGCTGGGTACATGGAATGTCAGAGGAATAAATGTTGAGAGAGAAAGGAGGAGAGAGAGGTGATGGTTGTATTTAAAAATGGCAAATTGATTGCTCGCTTGTGACGTGAAAAAAAGTATGAAAGGAGAACGGGTGAATGAGTGTGTGGTGTGAATGTGTGGTATGCTGGTGTAGAAGGAATAGAGGGTGGAGAAAAGGAGTTGCAATTTGATGAGTGTCTTGTGGTACAGGAGCTATGGTAGACTTTGTGTGTGGTGAGTCCTAGAATTCTAATTGGTTAATTTAAGTTTGAAAAGGTAAAGTATGTGTGTTTGTGACGTGTATGGTCATCTGAGCGGAACGTTTGGAGTAACGATTTTTGAGATAATTGAATGATGTTTTGGATGGGGTGACTAGGAGCGTTCAGATTGTTAGTGTTGTGGAGCCTGAATGTTGATAGGTGATCAAAAGGGATGGTATAACAGGTGGTTTTTGGGGTGTCGGGAGAAAATGAGAATGGTAGAACGGTGATTGATTTCTGTGGGGAGAGAGGTATTGTGTAAGTAATACTTTCTTTTAAACACAAGAGTATCCAAAGTATTCTAGGTTGGTGTAGGTAGAGATGGGTAATCGAAGTGAAAAGTATGATTGATTTTTGTGTTGGTGTAAGAAGATGTTGAAGTATGTGTTGGACCAAAATCAGTTAGGGTTTTAGGAACGGGATTATCGGATCATTATGTTGTTCTACTTAAAATTAAGTTATGGGGCTTGATGGACGAGGAAGGTGATAGGAAGGAAGTGGGTACAATTAAGAGTGAGAAGTTAGCGAACAAGGTAATAAGGATAATATGTAAGAGCGCTGCAAGTAAATCAGTTGAATGTGAACAGTTTGAAACTGAACAAGATCTGGGGCAAATGAGAGGAAAGAAAATTGTTAGCCAGTGCGAAAAAGTATGTGCTAAAGTAGGATAAGAATTACACAGTGAAGTGTGGGAGATGAAGAGGTGATGCAAGTGTTAAAAGAAAAAAGAGGCGTGGTTGCATGTACTAAAAGCAAATGATGAAGTTTCAAAAGAAAGATGCTTGGAATTATATAAGGAGAGCGAAAAAAGAAATATAAAGGTGCATACGTAGAGAGAAAAGAGAAGGTAATGAACAGTTTGGAAGGAGGATGAATGGGAATTACAAGGGAATGAAGCTCTTCCGAAAGGAAGCGCGAAAGGATAATAGATTTTCCACGCCTCCATGCTTAGAAATAATGAAATAGGGGATGGGTTTTTGTACTGATTGAAGGATGGATTGAGGGAGTGGTGAAGAAAGCACTCGAAAATTGCATAATAATTTGCAGAATGAAAGGTGATAGTGAATGTGTGTGGGTTTGATGTTGCGGCAAAGAAGGAATAGGTATTTTGGGGATGAGGTTTTAGCAAGGAGGAGGTAATAGGTAAGACGTGAGAAAGTTGAAGAAATGTAAATCTGCAGTATATATGATGAAATTACTGGTGAAATGATCAAGAACGGAGGCGAGATGGGTGATTGATTGGATTTGAAGTTTGTAATAAAGCGTTTTATGGAGGGTATAGTCCCGAAGGGTTGGGAGAGAGCAGTAATAGTAACCTTAATATAAGGTAAGGGAGATAAGGGGAAACTGTAGAAATTATAGGGGAATTAGTTTTATGAGTATTGTAGGGAAGATATATGCTGGTGTTTGGTCGAAAGAGTGCGTCGATGGACTGAAGGACTGATTGGCTGAGAACAAGGTGCGTTTAGGAGTGGTAGAGACTGTGTGGATTAAATCTACATGAAACAAATGATTGGAAAATGAGAGAAGAAAAAGAATAAATTTGTATTTAGAATTTGTATGGATTTGCAACAGGCCGTATGACAGAGGATTAATGGGAAAGCTCTATGGCAGGTGTTAGTGTATATGGTGTTGGTGGTGGCTTCTGAATGGAATCCAAGGTATGTATGACGATAGTGAAGCGTGTTAGGAATAAATGGTGTCAAAAGGTGATGGTTTAGTATTATAGCGGAGTGAGGCAAGAGGTTTGTGTTATTTCTCCTTGGTTATTCAATTGTTATTATGGATGGGGTTATGAAGAATCAGAGGTGGGGGTGGAGGAAATGGTGTTAGAATGATGGAGAATGGAATGAGTGGGAGGGTGCCTACCTATTATATGCGGATGGACTTTGGTTTTGTGTTTGGCGAATCTGAAGAGAGTGAGAGGATTGGCGAGAAATTTCGCAGGGTGTGTAAAAGGAGGGAGTTCTGAAAGTAAAGGTAGATAAGATTTAGGTTATGGTTGTGAGTGGGACAGTCCTCGGTTGTGAAGTATTGTTAGATGGTGAGCAGCTGGAACAAGTGTCTGAGATTAATATTTAGGGTAATGTGTTGGAGTGAAGAGGGAACGGTGATGCAAGTGTAAGTTAGGAAAGGTTGTGACATGCAGGAAGGTTGCTGGTGCAGTTAAATCCTTGGGTGGATGTAAAGGGACTAAGTTTTTGAGTGCGCTAGGTCTTACATGATGGTATGTTATGTTTTTACCTGTGTTATTGTAAAAGTAGTGAACTATGGTCTGGAATGAGAGGTATAGATATAAAAGTTCAATGTGTTCAGATGGCCAATCTTAGGGGCATGCTAGTGTGAGAAGAATTGATAAAATGAGGAATGAACGTATTGGAGAGTTGTGTGGTGTGAAGAAAGGGGTAAATGAGAGAATAAATGAAAGTATGTTGAGATGGTTTGGTCATGTGGAAAGGATGAATGATAGTCGGTTGGTTAAGCGGATGTATAGTGGCGAGTGTGTTGGGAACCGACCGCTGGAACCGAAGAAAAGTAGATGACGTCAGGTGAAACGTAATGTCGAGGAGGAGAAGAAAAGAATGTGAGTTTGGCAGAGGCGAGAATAAAGGTGCATAATAGGAGTGAATGGCGGGGTTCTGTATGGGGGTATGGTTGTGGGGATGAACTCTTACATTGACGATTTACCATAGTGAGGGTCCGTCGCGGTCCCGTGAAGCTCTAGAGTGGATTTTCTGTTTGTGACGAGTTCTCACTAATTAATGGTACAGAGGGGGCGGTAAGGCTGGGCTTTCTTTTCGACTTTTGTCATATTCTTCTACTGCTTTTCTTTTCCGATGCATGACACGCACCTTACTCCCAGTGTTGGGGAAAAGAGGTAGATAAAGAAAGAAAGAAAGATTATTCAAATATATTGTTTAGGGATTTTATTTTATTTGTAATTGTGAAAATAGATTAAAACACCTTTATACCTTATAATTATATATAAAAATGTTTTTATTAACATATTTCTACTATAAAAAATACTGTATCTAGATTTTCCCTTCAATAAATACAGGTCCCACAAGGCTACTTCGTTCCTTTTATTCCGAGAAAAGCTTTCGGAGTTGTCAACGGTGTCTCTCGACCTCCTCATGGCCACGCATCTTTTTATCGACACCGTCCGAGAGGTCTTGTAGACGTAATTAATTCACCTGCTTTTGGTTTCCTTTTAGGAGGACCTTAACGCTAAAGTAATTTAAAGAATTATGGTAAGAATGTAAAAATAAAAATAAGAATCAATAAACTTTAATTAACATCCTTTAATATAACAAGTATAAATTTCTTTCACATGTAAAAATACAAAAATATAATACTGTCAAGCACCAAAACATTACAAAAATATCCCTTCAACATTTTTAAAATAGACTCCATAATCAATCGACTATAAAGACCCTTTTCTTAATGTAATTAATGAAAGACGTTATGAGCTTTTCAATATTTAAAGCCCCATTTACAGTAGTTCTTCTTGCTATATCATACTATAATCTATGAAAAGAATCTAATTTAATAAACGTAGTAAACTATGGAATGTTTTAGGAATTAAAATTTTTAAAAAAAATCCTGTGTAAAATTCAATCTGAACTGAAGATCAGATCAGATGAGTATATAGAAACATGAGAATATGAAATAGGTTGAAAAAGCTCTATGGAATAACGAATAAAATGAGTCAAGCTTTAATTATTGCAAATTCTAATTGAAGAACACCATGTATTTTTAACAATGTTGACCACTTATTAACATTGCCTAAAGCGTTTTTCTTTTCTGTTTTAATATTTCTAAATCTTCTAAATAATATATATATATATATAGTATATATAATAATAATATGATATATATATATATTTATATTTTTTAATACATTTATATTTGTAATATATATATATATATATATATATAAATATAAATCGCGGTCGATTGTCAAAACGAAATATAATATATATAATCATTATTTAACATGTGGCAATAACTGCAATTAATAAGTTAGTAAGCAAATTTGAACAATTATATTATATATATATATATATAATATAAGTATATATATATTATATATATATATATATATATATATTATATATATTATCTTTACACTGAAATCACGAAGAACATCAAGATATATATATAGTAATATTATATATATAGATATATTATATTATATATATATATATATTATATTTAAATATATTTTTGCAGTATATAGTAAATAGTGTATAAGTATAGTATATTATATCTACTATAATATATATACTATGATATACTCAATATTGTATATATAGATATATATAATATTATTATATATAATATTATATATATACGGTATAGCTTCGGGCGTAGCCCCCCGCTCCTCTCCTCTCCTACGAGAAACAGGCTACCTCGATAAATTGTACCACCACAGCAGGGCGGGCCAGAAGTCCGTTAGAATAATCGTGTTGAAGTTGTGCATGATGTCCGTTAAGTCAAGGCAGTACAGTAAGAGATGTTCTGCGTCATCGTTATTCTGGGAGAGGCATCTCTGACAATGGGTGGAGGGTGGTTTATTAATCTTGAATTTATATTCTTGAAAGGAGGGATGGTGCCCAGAGAGGAGGCGGGACAGCATTACGCGGGTTTGACGGTCCAAGGTTTGTTCCCTAGGGGATATTTCAGGTGGAAATGCTTGAATTATCTAGTTATTTAGGTATGAGGAGATCGTTCTTAAAGTGAACTGAGTGCGAATGTATTTAGTGTGGTGGTGGTGTGGTGGTGGTGGTGTGGCGGGGAGCGTGTTGTATGTTAGAATAGTGCAGAAGGTTGCTGTAATGTATGATGAGGGGAGGGGGGTGATCAACTGATTTACTGTAAAATCGACAGCCTATCATGTCAAGATGGGCTTTTAAAGGTAAAATATTTGTTTCAGTTAGATTGATGAATGCGTGTGGAGGGAAGGCAGCCTGTTATAATCCTAAGAACTTTATTTTGTATGGTTTCTAATTTATGAATATTGGATTGTGATATTGTGGGAGACCAGACAGGTGATGCACAATTTAGGAATGGGTGGAGGTATTGCCTGTATACGATTGTGTGGGCTTCTTTATTTTGGCCAAAGTTTGTACTAGAACTTTATAGAGTTTTCATTGCATTTAGTTTGTGTGACTCTTAAAGTGATATTGTTGATGTGAGGTGTGAATGTCATATGTGTATCAAAGGTCAAACTTAGGATGGTGGGTTGTTTATTGAAAAAGTTTATTGTTTGATAGGAAATTGTTGGGTGGATGTTAGATTCTCTTCTGTCTGGTGTGAATAAGGTAGTAGTGGATTTTTGAGGTGATGCAGTCATTCTGTTTGTTGTTAACCACTGCTGCAGTTTGATTATATATTGTTGCAGTTCTCTGTATGCTATGTTTACAGATGGATTTTGTGTTGTGATTGTTAGATCATCAGCATAACTATTAATTTTTATATAAGGGGAAGTGGGATAATGGAGGTCGTGCATAAAAGGTTAGTGTAAGTGAAAGAATGGCTCCCTGGGGGACTCCCATCATATAATTTGCATGATCGGGAGGAATGGAGTCCTTAGATAACTAGATGGGACCGGATAGGGAATTTGCAATTATTTTTATTCCCTCTTGCCTTTGATGATTATATGTTTAACACTGTCTGTTAAAAGGTGACAGAGGACTATCAAATGCCTTGTTTGATGTCTATTGCTACAAGTACGTCGATGAAGGGGGGGGGGGCGAGTTTGGCTAAACCTATGAGAATGTGTTGGGCTAGATCGGTTAGGAGTATGGTAATAAGAGTGCTTTTGTCGAAAATCATGTTGTGGGTCTGATAGGGGAATCAGGAGGAAATTTTAATGTGGATTAATTTTTCAAATACTTTGGATATTGTAGAGAGCAATGATATAGGTCTGTACGAAGCTGGGTTATTAGGTTGTTTATTTGGCTTTAATATTGGTATTATATGTGCATGCTTCCATAAAGGTGGTAGTGTTGGTTTGCTATGCAATGATGTAACGTTAAATATGTGTTAGAGCTGCGATAGCAATGGTTCCAATGTGTTTGAAGTGAATATTGGATATATGGTCGAGTCCCAATGCTTGTGAGTTTTTAAGGTTTTTAACAATGTTGAGAGTTTCTAAGGGAGTAAATGATGGGGGGGGGGGGAATCTTCTTTGTTGGTTTCCAACCTTTTACGCCATTTAATTATATTATTTGTCTGTTAGTGGGATTTGTGGCTAATTTTTGAATATTGCATTGGTGTTTTTGGGCTGTGAATTTTATTTTGTTTACAAATGGCTTCGTGGATTGGTGGTAGTTGTATGTGTGGTGTGAATCTTTTTTTACTTTTAGTGTTGGTCTTGTGGTATAGTGTGGGTACACTGTTGCCAGTTTTTTTCTAAGCTAAGTTGATAAGATTGTTTATCCTATTGCTGAGGTCTATTATTTGGTTTAATTGATCAAGAGTCAGTTGTCTATTTTGTCTGAGAGATTGAGGGAGCTTTTGTTTAAAGAAGGTATCGCTTTCTGGTAAGAAGTTGGGGCTGAATTGTTTGCAGTGGCAATGTGGGATGTATTTTTTTTAAGATGTTTTTATAATTATTTTATTGAAATGTTGTATTGCTTTCCTGAGAAGTAAAATCAGCTATTTGAAAGGAGTGTGAATCTTTTTCTACGAAGTGCGTATAAGCATGCCATCATGTCATTTGGTTTTCTTGTAGTTCATAGGTTTTTTTTTAAAAGATGTATATTGTAGAGTCATTCTGTTTAATTGTGATTAGTATTGAAATGTGATCTGAGAAGATGTGAATTGAGAATAAAGACAAAAGGGAACAGAGGAAGGTTTGCTGTCAGAACGCTCAATCATCTGAGTTTCGTTTAAAATTTGAGGTCTAGAAGAAGAAGAGAGGTGGTGTACAACAAAGTAGAAATTAGAAGAAAAGAGATCGCGGATGTTGCAGATATTAAAGAAGAACGAAGACCGTCCACCAAAACAAGTCGGCAATTCTGGGATGGCACCAACCCCTGAGGCATTGTTTGTGTCATAT
>JABUQX010129728.1:22500-27728 GCA_015478945.1 Trachelipus rathkii
CATCATCACCTTTCTTTCACAAATAACCCTGCCATTACACCTCTTGTAAGAGGACGCTCTTTGTCACTTCTTCGCTTTGCATACTTATAACGATTCCTTATTCCATCAGACATTCCTTATTGCGGGGATCCATTATTTCTTTGGTACACCGAGACTGGAGTACGAATGTCACGCAACTAAACTACTCCCATATACATGATCTCGCTCTAAACCAAAAACTCGACTATCACATGCCCACTGTCCTATATCACATATGAAAAAACATACGTCATTTATTAGAGGCTCTCACTATAGTTTTCATTTACGACTTTTTTCTCATCAAACACAATTCTAATATGTTCTTCTATTTTATAATTCTTCTTACCCTAATACCCCTATAGATTTCCATCTCTGAAACACAATTTTTGAACCTAATAGATCTATACCTTCAATCTAATAGAATGTGTTTTCTAGGTACAATCACATATTTAACACAAGTATACCATACACTCCATTGCAAAATTCCCCGGCGCGACCTCAAGACTCTAGCCTTATATCCACTCTCAGGATTTAATGCACCAAGACATTCTATGCCATTCCAACTTTCAGACTAAAACTCTGCATATTCCATTTCCTTTTATCAGAATTCAGATGTTATTTACCTAAATTTTCAAAACTGTGCATAATGTGAAGCAATATAAAACCGCTCGACGCATCCAGATGACTTTCCCACACATTCTCCGCGCGACTTTACCCACTCAACCTACTATATCATCATTACCATCTTATCTACTTTCTTTCATAATCCACTCACCTTTTACAACACTTCAACCCTTATCCCAATCCTCTCAAACTCTCTTCAATAGATTCGCCGCAACTGAAATTTATTTCGGCGTTAAATAAGAGGGCACCTCAAACATTTATGCTATCCATTACTACATCTGTCTATAAATCTGAATTAAATCTTTTATATTCCTAACAACACCTACTCTAATATTTATACATAACAATCCATATAACATTTAAATATAAACACCTATAAATGTAACCATGAACTACAGTCATCCTGCACCGTATCAACTTCACTAAATTAATATTAAACCAATAACTATTCATACTCAATTTATTTGCTATGCGGCGTCAGTTCACTAACAAAGTCATAATTCTTGTTTGTGATTATCTAGAAAGACCTAAAAACACCAATAATATAGTAACAGCACAACAGAGCTTTTCCACTATTAATTTCCTGCCATATGCCTGTTGCAGGTTTACAAAAAACCTAAATACAAGTTATTTTTCTTCTAGGATCATGTTCATAATAATTGTATTTATTATTTGAATGTGAGACAATTGATTTACATATCCTTTTAAACCACTTCTAAAAGGAATAAATTAAAAACTAAAACCTAATCTTGTCAAGTGTCACTTTCATATTACTACATAAAATCTTAATACACTTTATTTTTATAATTTAAAGCCAAATAATAATAATAATAATAATATATAATATTATAATAACTAATATTATAATAAGATAATTATAATATAATAATAATATAATAAATATATTAAATACCTAAATAAATAAAACTGAAAATAAGTCATTAATAATAATAATAAATGTTGTATCGAGGAGTAATGATTTCTTACCGGAACAAGTACACGACGAGTATGATGAAGGACTTTTGAAATATATTAACACTGCATAGGACATGCCCTTATCCCGTATCATGTAATTTAATTTCATCCATTTCTTCACCTGAAATCCGAAACACAGCAATGAATATTTAAGAAAGGAAACATTTTTGAAAATCCAATAAGTAACGAGAAAGAAAAAACAGTTAATGACTTAATGTCACTTTACCTGTGGTAACAATAATTTCTTCAGATTTAATATTGGAAAATTTTTTCCTATTTTCATCATAATATTTCTTGTAGTGAGGATTCGGATCAATGACAATAAGATGTGTTCCATTAGGATAGTAATCAAAATTCATACCTATACAAATAAAACAAAATTTTAGAGGTCTCTATATTCCCACAAAAAAAAAAAAAAAAAAAAAAAAATTATGCAGGTCAAAAAAAATTTTTTTGTTTAGTATATATTAAAATTTTTATTTTTTTTTTTTACTAAAAACAAAAACAAATCAATAAAAGTAAAAAAAATTGGGACCATCTGAATTTAATTTTAAAGGGCTAAAATTAAGAAAACTGTTGCCCCAAAATAATTTAAAATGTACAATAGTAAACTCAATGATAAATTACATTTAACTTACCCGTTCCAACCCCAATTTCCAATATAGTAACTTTATTGTTTTTCACTGATGCCTGAATACCTTTGAAAAGTTCTCTCTTTGCTGTGTGAAAGATTTTGACATCATAATTTTGTACGATATCCCATAAAGGCAGCAAACAACCTGATATAATTAAACAAGCACATTTAGCAAATACATTTAAATATGGGCTTGCATAACGAGAATTGGACAGACATGTCAGAAAAGCAAACTTTATATAGCTACTATTTTAACTGACTGATGTGGGCCATAACAACTTGTATCAAATTTCATTAACTACCTTTCTTTACTTCTTAAAAAATATATAACTGTATAATATATACAGTATAAATACACTTTTACATCGGAAAAAAAATTACTACCAACCCACTTACAACAAAGAAAGTCAAAATATAAATATAAAAGGTGAACCTCGAATTTTTATGTAGTTATTCAACGTTTCGATGACTCAAACTGTCATATATATATATATATATATATATATAATAATAGTTTTTTATTACTTGTTTATTTATATAATAATATTCATTAACTGATATATACATTTTATAATATTCTTAATAAAGATGCTTAAATAATATAATCCATATTTAATCAATATATAATATAAGAACAGTGTGATTTAATTAAGTAATCTAAAATATGTATAAGATAAGTCGTAAATTCGTTCCCAATGCAATCGAAGGCCTACTTATAATCAATAAATAATCACATTTAAATAATATTATTTTATCATTATCCATATAATATATAATATATTAATTATATTATTATATCTAACTATATATCAGTTATTATTATTAAGTTATTTTATTAATACATAAATATAAGAAATATATCACAAGTAGACTTGGATCCTACTAAATATCCAATTATCTTTATATATTTGCAGCCCTTCACTTTTAAGCCAATTCATACCAGGTTGGTTTAAAAGAAAATTTTGGTTCAGTACCAGTATAGTACAAATCTCTAAGAATCTGTTAATACCAATAACAACAAGAAGTTGGAAAAAGTAGCACGAAGATATTCTATAAGATGTTTTCCTAGAACCAAGATAAACAGTAAACAATTGAAAGTAATTAGTTGTAATGTCTCCTCTCAATATTATAACTATAATTGATAAAGTACTTATAATTTTTAAGTAACTCAAGAAATTCATATCAGAATGTTCCTCAAAAATATACATTTATAAACAATGGTATCAGACTTAAATAGACCTTTGAATCCTATATGTGGGACAATTGGTCTAGCCGAACCCTAGAGTTACTCATCCCAGCCAGTAGAGAGAACATTACCCTCTTCTTATCATGAGTTTCTAAGGTTATTTGTAATCCATACGTCTCTCTCTCCATCTCTCTCTTCATTCGTTTACTCGGAATACTATCATCTCTCTCTCAGGAAAAATCAATAATATCTCATCTCATTCCCTCAATCTCTATCTCTATTCTCCATTTGCTTTTCGCATCTCCGTCTACCCTCTCTCTCTCTCTCCAGTCATCTATTCCCTTCTCAATCTCTCGGTCACTCTGAGGACTTACAGTTCACTTCATCTCGTCACACTATTAAGTACATCATCAGCTGAATCGTCATCGGCATTAGATGTTTTTCAGATTTTAATCGTAAAAATACGTGCAGTAGAAACCATCAATGATGTCTCTTCACTTATATTTCAATCTCAACATACGATAATTCTCCTCTTGTTTCTTATCAATTACTGTATGTCTACATCTCCAAGATCTATCACTTCAACTGAACTTTTAGATTTCTAATGAAATAAGAGAATTCTGAGTAGAAATGGATGCTTGAAAAAATATGCAATAATTGAAGGTAGAAGAGTGATAATAGTAGTAGCAATACAGAAGAAGGTTCAGGCTATGAATCATTTTCAGAAACGGATCCATTTTCAAATAAACTTAGATTTGCCAGTACCTCAAAATCATCAAAACCATCAGGATCAATTAAGAAAAGAAATTACTGCAAAGATATGTTTTTGAAGAAAAGTGAAATGACAGCGAGTCGTTAGTGTAAAAAGGAAAAAAAGAAAAAATCAGTGGCTCTTCAAAGGTGAAATTCTTTAAAGAAATTGAACTTTTTTTTACCAGAGAAAATCAATTTCTAATCTTGAAAAAGAAGAATTCCTTAATTGGTGAAAGTGAACAAAGCTAAATTCCAAAATATAGGCAAGTAACGGTAAGACATCCGCCGCCGTCCAGCACCCTACCGCACGCTACACCTGCTCTTCTCTTCTCTCTCTCCTCTCTCCTCTCTCTCTTCTCCTCCTCTTGTCTCTCTCCTCTCTCTCTTCTCTCCTCTCTCTCTCTCTCTCTCTCTCTCCTCTCTCTTTCTCTCTCCTTCTCCTCTCTCTCTCTCTCTCTCCTCTCCTCTCTCTCTCTCTCTTCTCTCTCTTCTCTCCTGTCTCGTCTCTCTCTCTCTCCTCTTCTCTCTCTCTTCTTCTCTCTCGTCTCTCTCTTTGTCTCTCTCCTCTCTCTCTCTCTCTTCATTCTCTCTTCTCTTCATCTCTCTCTTTCTTCTCTTCTCTCTCTTTCTTCGTCTCTCTCTCTTCTCTCCTCTTCTCCTCTCTCTCTTCTCTCCTTCTTCTCTCTCTTCTTCTCTCTCTCTTCTCTTCTTCTTCTTTCTTCTCTCTCTTTCTCTCTCTTCTCTCTCTTCTTCTCTCTTGTCTTCTTCTTCTCTCTCTCTCTCTCTCTACTCTCTCTCTCCTCTCTTCTTTCTCTTCTCTCTTCTCTCTCTCTCTTCTCTCTTCTCTCTCTCTCCTCTACTCAAATCTCTCTCTCTTCTTCTTTCTCTCTTCTCTCTCTCTCTCGTCTCTCCTCTTTCCTCTTTCTTCCTCTCTTCTCTTCTCTTCTTCTCTCTTCTTCTCCTCTCTTCTCGTACTCTTCCTCTAGTTCCTCTCTCTCCACTCTCTTCCTTATGCTCGCTCTATTCTCTCTCACTCTC
>JABUQX010129729.1:0-10000 GCA_015478945.1 Trachelipus rathkii
TTTTTAATACGGCCGCAACATCCAGATTAAAATGCTGTTACTTTCTTGCTTTAGGAAATTGTTTTTATATAATAATAATAACAAATTATATTATATAAATATAAATTTACCTAGTCTCAAAAAGTAATAACGTACCCCTACCCAAATATAAAGAGTTAAAATGGATAATGCTTTATCTTTTAATCAATAATTTTCCAAAAAAATAAAAATACTTACTTTATTTTTAAAACATTTATAAGCTTTGACACTATATTAAGGAATTTGCATATAAAATTGATAATACGGCTATCTTTACAATCAAGATTATAATTGATATTGTACTGTCATTCAATTTATATTATAAGACCAGTATTTTATTAATACTCTGAAAATATAAATTCTAAATATAAAGTTACCTAAAAACACCTGTAGGTACTAATATTAATAAAGTTTAAAAAAAAGTTAACATAGGGTCTTTATATTGTTTACTATGTATTCAAGTTTTCCAGAAATTTTTCTCAAATTCTTAACTTTTAAACGACTTAAATTACTGTCTTTAAAATGAGCCGGCCTACATCCAGACATGTTGGCGTTCTCTTACAAGTGTAAAGATTAATGGCTATTATATATAAACATTTTAAAAGTAAATATTATAATTCCCCAACTTAACCATAACGTTATGGTACGTACAGTTAGAAGTTTATTATATAGAGCTACACATCTTGAATGCTTTAATAAAAATTTTCGAAAGTATTTTAACATTATTTTTATTAACTTTTTACGATCTATAATATTGGTTATCAATAATGATATTTTAAACTAGCCCACATTGCCTAGATATTAAGCTGTCTTTTTATGTCACTTTAGGAATATATGTTTTTATAACATTACGAAATATTATTAAATATTAAAATTTCCCAAATCTTTTACGTAAGTGCAAAGGTAAAAGAGTTAAAATATTGCTTTTTCTCTTAATTTATTATCAAAATTTTTTTCAAACGAAGGACACAAAAAAATAATACCATTACAACGACTGCGGACTGGTGAGAATCACGATTTTTCTGAGAGACAATAACTCACTCAGTTTTGTATTGAAAGTTCTTTCAGAGCCTCACATAATACGTTATTTTTTTAAAAGTTTATTCCGCCATCGATATTAAATTTCCCCTTTTTCCAATGGGAATCTATTTTTAAAAAATAAGTTTCAAAGGCCGGGTTAAACATTCAAGGGCGGAAATTTGGAACAGCAACCGCACTAATGGGAGAGATCAGGGTTAAGACTTTATCTTACCTTACACCGCCACGAGACTTCCGTACTTATTACTGTACAATAAAGGAAGTACGGAGGATCACCTCTCCGGCGGAACACTACCGTTAGGAGGGCGGGAAGTGGGAGATTGAGAAGAGAATTACAATCTTGTTCCTTTAGGCTCTTTGGGAAGGCCTCACCGATAAAATTTCAGGCGAAAGAAGGAAGAGTAATTTTTAGTTGACGGTCAATATTACATATAAATCATTTTGAAATTATAACGACACTATAAATTTGATCTACGTAAAGGGAAGATAGACCGACAGGCACTACCCATCCAAGATAAAAGTAGATAAATAAGAAAAAGTAATACTCTCTACATAGAGGAATCAGCTCTAACTACTTAAAACAAAACGCCATAAAAAATGATGTGGATAATTCCTAAAGGCGCAACGGTATACAGAATACACAAATAAGGGACACGAATAATACTTAAAAAAGAACTAATTCTGTTTTTCATAGGGAGTATTAAAATAAAATTATTCACTAGAAAGAAGAGCAGTGTAATTATCTGGTGTGATCTTTAAACTTGATACTATTTCAGGAGTATTTGTGATCTATAAGTTAATAATATAAAATCTGAAGAATAACACACACGTGGAGGTGCGCAGAGAGTAATACTGTCATTATTGTACGATATAGCTTAATGATTTTGCAACATGTTTTATATACTTATTATTCATAATATAAAATTTAACTCACAAAATAATACACGAATACATACAGGAGTTCACGCGGAGATAATAACTATGCAAAAAGAGGAATTAAGAGTTATTTATATCTTGGGAAACTTCATTATTATTAATACAAATTTTTCAAAAAAAAAATAAACATTAAATATAAACATTTTTGCGTACCTAATAATTATTAAGGTCACGCATAAAATAAAACGGTCCCTCACACTATATATGCAAAGATATGTTAGTAATATATGCTTTCTTATTAATGTTTAAAATGACATCATATGCTTTTAATGATAAAAATATTTTATAATATAAATATTCCCAAACCGTACCGTAGGTATTTAAGAATAAAGTATATCATTATAAGTTAAATTACATACATCTTAATGTTATACCTTTTAATTCTAATTAATTTTCCGAATTTTTTCTCAATTCTTAAAACTTTTAAACGACTTAAATCTTGTCTTTAAAATGAGTAACCGGCCTAATCCATAATTCTTTTATTGCATACGCATTTAAATTTTGTTTTAGTGGTCATAACTTAGCCATGGGGTTGTATCGACTAGACTTTTATATAAACTATTATAAGTTCAAAATAAATTAGACAAACTAACAGTACTACAAGTATCGATTAAGATTAAACTATGTCGTACTAATCTTTCTGTCTTTAATAAAATTTTTCTCGTAAAAAAGAAATTAGCATAATATATATTTAAACACTTTTTAACGATCTATAATATTGTCTATATAGTTTTTTAAACGGCACGCTCCATCCCACAGTAATTAATGGCTCTAGTTCTTTTATACTTGCTTAGAAAATTAAATGCTTTATATAATTAAATACAAATATAATTATATAAAAAATATTTATATCTATAAAAAACACCGTAGGTGCAAAGGTTAAAGAGTTAAAATAAACTTAACATTTAACTTTAATAATAAATTTTCAAAAAAAAAAAAAAAAACTCATATTTTTTTAAAACATTTTAGCAAACCTAAAACTGTAACTCATAAATGAAACGGCTCATCAATATATATTATATAAATACAATAAGATATGTAAGAATCACTTTTTAGAAATTAACAAGTTGGATTAATGAAATAAAATTTAACTTTAATAGCTTAATGATATTATAAATAAGTTAACAAACGCCGTAGGTACAAAGTTACAAAAATTACAATCTTGTTCCTGTATTCAAATTTTCCGAATTTTTTCTCAATTCTTACTTTTAAACGACTTAATTATGTCTTTAAAATGAGAAGGCCGGCCTACATCAGATATGTTGGCTCTCTTACAAGTGAGATGCCTTATTTAAAACAAAAGTAAAATGAAATTCCCAAACCACGTCGTACGAACCAAGTTTTAAGAGCTACAATCTTGCTGCTTTAATAAAAATCTTTCGAAAGAATTGCAATTATTTTTTTAACTTTTTAAACAATCTAATTATTGGTCTATGTTTTTAAACGGCCCCCTCCACAAAAATACAGTGTCTCTTGCTTAGGAAATGCTTTAATAAAAACAAATATAAATAAAATCCCAAACCCCCGTAAGTGCAAAGGTAAAAAGAGTTAAATAAAGCTTCTTTAATAATGAATTTTTTCCAAAAAAAAAAAATCTACATTATTTTTTAAAACATTTTTAGTGCGACCTAATTATGGTTTATAAAATAAAACGGCCCACATCAAGATATGGTTGGCTCTCTTTCTTCAATTTGTTTTCAAGAAAAAAAAATTCTAATTAAATTCCCAAACAAACCCCGTAGGTATCAGGTTACAAGAATTACAATCATGTTTCTATTATTCAAATTTTTTCCGAATTTTTTTCTCAATTCTTACTATTAAACGCCTTAAATTATGTTTTAAAATGAGCCGGCCTACATCCAGATATGTTGGCTCTTTTTACATAGGAGACGCTTTATAAAACAAAAGTAAAATTAAATTTCAAACCACGTACGTACCAAAATTTATAAGAGCTACAATCTTGCTGCTTTAATCAAAATTTTCGAAAGAATTTGCATTCCTTTTTTAACTTTTTAACGATCTAATATTGGTCAATGTTTTTAAACAGCATAACATCCGATATGCTGTCTCTCTTGCTGTCAGAACATACTTTATAAAAAACAAATATAAATAAATTACCAAACCCCGTAGGTAAAAAGGTAAAAGAGTTAAAATAAAAGCTTCTTTAATCAAATTTTTCAAAAAAAAAAAAAACTCCATTATTTTTTAAAACATTTTCGCGCCTAATTAGGGCCCATAAAATAAAACGGCCCCCATCAAGAATATAGGTTAGCTTTCTTATTCAGGACCTGCTTTATGAAATAAAATTCTTATAAATAAATTCACAAACCCCGTAGGTATTAAGTTAGAAGAAATTACAATCTTGTTTCTTTATTCAAATTTTCCGAATTTTTTTTCTCAATTCTTAACTTTTAAAACGGACTTAAATTGTCTTTAAATGAGCCGGCCTACATCCAGAGTATGTTGGCTCTCTTACATGGATTTTATGCTATAAAAACAATAAGTAAAATTAAAATTCGAACACCCAGTGTACCAAGGTATATCGGAACGAGCCTATCAATCTTTCTGCTTTAATAAAATTTTCCCGAAAGAAATTGCATTATTTTCTTTAAGCTTTTTTTTAACAGATCTAATATTGGTCTAGGTGTTTTTAAACGCCGCACATGATATGCTTGTCTATCTTCGCCTTAGGAAATCGTTTTTTATAAATACACATATTTAATAAATTCCCAAACCCCGTAGGTGGAAAGGTAAAAGAGTTAAAACATAAACGCTTCTTTATCAAATTTTCCTCTAAAAAAAAAAACTACAATTAGTTTTAAAAATTTTATAGCACCTAATTAAGGGTCGCATAAAATGAAACGGCTAATCAAATTATGTTGGTTTTATTTTTGAGTGTTAATGAAATAACAATTCTAAATAAGTTACCAAAACCACGCGTAGTACGAAAGTTACAAAGTTACAATCTGTTCTACTATATTTTGTGCAACGAATTCTTCCGAAATTTTTTCTCAATTCTTAACCTTTAAACGACCTAAATTAGCATGTCTTTAAAATGAGCCGGCTACATCCAGATATGTGTGCTCTCTTACATGGGAGATGCTTTTATAAACA
This sequence comes from Trachelipus rathkii, assembly GCA_015478945.1. NCBI lineage: Eukaryota > Metazoa > Arthropoda > Malacostraca > Isopoda > Trachelipodidae > Trachelipus > Trachelipus rathkii. The sequence continues at coordinate 5,107 of JABUQX010129729.1, forward strand.
CAACAAGTAAAATTAAATTCCCCAAACCACGTATGTTACCAAGTTTAAGAGCTACAATCTTTGCTGCTTTAATAAAATGTTTCGTCCGAAAGAAATGCATTTATTTTTTAACTTTTTAACGGATCTAATATTGGTCTAGATGTTTTTAAACGGCCCACATCCAGATAATCTGTCTTTCTTGCTTAGGAAGTGTTTTATAAAATACAAATATAAATAAATTCCCAATCTCCGTAGGTGCAAAGGTAAAGAGTTAAAATAAAGGCTTTCTTTAATCAAATTTTTCCACAAAAATAAAAAACTACTTATTTTTAAAAACATTTTAGCGACCTAGATTAAGGTGCATAAAATGAAACGGCTCACATCAAGATATGTTGGCTCTTTTTTTTATGACGTGTTATATGAATAAAATTCTAAAATAAGTTACAAACACCGTAGGTACACAAGTTAAAAAAGTTCATCTTGTTCTATTATTCAAGTTTTCCGAAATTTTTTCTCAATTCTTAACCTTTAAAAAACCACTTAAATTATGTCTTTAAAAATGAGCCGGCCTACATCCAGATATTTTGGCTCTCTTACAAGTGAGATGCTTTATATATATAAACAAAGTAAATTAAAATTCCCAAACCACGTACGTACCAGTTATAAGAGCTACAATCTTGCTGCTTTATGAAAATTTTGTGGAAACGAATTGCATTTTTTTTAACTTTTTACGAATCTAATTATTGGTCAATTGTTTTTTAAGACAGCCACATCCTAGATTAGGTGTCTTTTATCACTTTTTGCTTAGGAAGAAGTTTATTAGGTTAATTACAAATATAAATAAATTTTCGGCCTCAATAAAACCTCGCGGGGGTAGTGCATGAAGGTAAAAAGAGTTAACAATTAAAGCTTCTTTAATCAAATTTTTTCCAAAAAAAAAAAAAAAAAAAAACTCCATTATTATTTTTAATTAGGGGTTTACATTTTGTCCGCGGGGGATGGTTGTAGTTGCATATTTGCCTGATATAACGAAATTTTTTAATTGTCTTTACAAACAAATATTTATTCTAAAGAAAGTTTTTAATATCCCCTTTGCCCCAAGTTTGTCCGTCAAGGTATTCATTACATACATAGAAACTATATAGTTATTGACATACACTTTTTTTTTTAACAGTATTTAGGCACGCGGTACGCACTGTCGATACCAAATAATTCTAACTAAAAGAGTGATAATCATGAAATCTATGTTCACGTCCTAAGTTCACGTTACACCTTTGGGTTATGGACACTCCACAGTGCCTTTTTAAAAAAAAAAAAATAATAAGGGGCTTCCCACAGTTAAAATATTCCGGCTCCTTGGGTTTTCTATTATATTTTATAGTAACTGAACTTGGTAAATTTTTTATATCCCATTCACCAAGAACAGCTAAAGGAGTAAAATTACGGAGACAATATTACCTACAACATATCTTTAATGTCCAAGTTAAAGATAATATAAATGAGCGAAAATAAAATATTTAAAAATGAAAATCCAGTCACAGTAACAGGTTATAATAGCAGCGTTGAAATACGAAGAGATAACACTTGATATACTAATAATATTAAATTAGGGCCTTACGAGTCGTTGAACAAAGGTAGGTGTTAAACATACTCAGACTAGAATACAAAGATAACTTCAGTCTTTTCATACGAAATACTGAACAATTAAAGAACGGTGTTAAACAAATTCAGACGATATTTCATGTATACGAGACACTAAATATAAGATGGAGTGAAATGTATTCAGATCTGATTTTTCATGTAATTTTATAATACGCGTTTCTTAATCATCAGTTCCCCACCAATAACAGAACAACGAATAATGAATAAATAATATATAATTAATAATAATAATAATAACAAATAATAATAATAAATAATAATATATATATTATTAAATAATATTTACACTTAAAACTAAGTGTGAAGATTTTAGAGATAAGAAAAGCTATTAGGAAAATAATAAGAAATTTATACTTTTTCAAAAAGAATAAAAGATTAAGAAATTGATAAGATATCTATATATAATAAATAAAAGTGAAAGAATAGCAATAAATAAAACAAAAAACTTATAGGAAGTCAAGAAAATAATATAATTATATATATATACATAGTACTATATTATAAATTGTCATTATTAATAATGAATGATACTATATCTGACATAAGCACCTACATTATAACCAGTATATTGTTGGTTAAACCCATTTAATTATCTCTTATAACATATAATTAAAGGTAGTAAAGATATGCCTTTATTATTATAAAAATACTATAATATTATATAAATCGTATTAAAATTTAAATTACTAATCAACTTATAAATAAAAAATATTAAATATACTAAAAACTAAAGTTACTAGTGTATATTAACAATATTCGGGCATTAATAAAAAAATGTTAAGGGCTTAGCTCCAGGTTGTAGCCACAGAGCGGGATATAAATTGTCCCTCACGCCGCACCATCGGTGGGTATATTCACATCCTCTCTATAAGAAGAACCGGTCAGCTTTAATTCTTTTCACATCCTATACATTATATGTTTCTTTTCTCTCTTGAGAGAATCGGAGAGGAAAACTCATTGCACGTATAATTCTGCAATATTATATATACATTCTAAATTAATATAAAGAAACGACAGATAGGATTTATCAGTGAGACTGGAACCTATAGGTGATGTCGCCTTGACGGGAAGCGGATTTGCTTTATATTTATCTTGAATCAACTTTTTTTGGGATATTTGTGAGGATGAGGTCTCAGTTGTATAGCACCCTAGGGCATTATTGTCTCACGCAGCACATGTCGAGTGGTTCAATCCCCAGAGAAGGCAGTTTTCTTTTCCTTCTCATTATATGTTCTTTCTTTAAAAATATATTAATTAATATATATATATATATATATTTATATATATATATATATATATATATATAATATATAATATATATATTATATATATATATATATATATATTATATAATATATTACATATTCTCGTCTACCGTAATTAAGTGTTATTACATCCGTCTAAACTTATGTAAAGCGTAATGTATAGACAATATAGAAATTAAAAAGTTACGAAATTTATACAAATAAAGATTTGAAACACCATATGCTCTGGAATAAAAATACAATGTAATGTAAAGGGAAAGTTGTTTGCAGTTTGTAGACTATCAAACTCATCTTTTATCTTTGCCTGATATGAGAATTAAATAGAGAATTCTCACAACAGACAAAAGCATGAAGAAATATACAAAAGGTATTGTTTGAACAAACATACTTTTATCCTAAAATGGCTTCGGGAATGGCATTAAATAAAACTATTAAGATTTATTAAAGACACACAAATACACATTATGTACTAACATAATTAGTTTGTCGATTAATTGATGCTAAAAGGAATAATAAAGACAACCAACCAATTTCATATTAAGAAAAAAATACAGTATAGCCATTTAGCTATTCATTAATTAAATTAACTATTGCTTTCATTTACTTAATGAATAACTGATCTGAGTGTGACCAAACGTTTTCTTAGTATTATTATCGACCATAGGACTAATAATTTTTTTACTTTCAAAAGTTCTCATTCCGTTATTATTTTTTACTACATCTTTATATATTCATTGTATTAATTTATTTTTATTAATTATTATTATTATTATTGTAATTATCAATTTATTCCACAATTATTATCATTATTAAAGCCCCCTGCAGCTTCCGAAAGCAGCTCATTACCGTTATTATTTTGAAGAGGAAGAGGTAAGTATGGCAGGGAAATTGGAAATTATCTAAAGGAAGACGAATTTAAAAACAAGTAGCTAGTAGTTGAACAACTATTCTTTTAGTACCTTTTATCTCAATAATAAATGTATATTATTTTGGATATGTATTTCACCGTTAAAGAACATTTATGATTTTTCTCCTATCTTTCCTCCTAAGAAGCCAATATTAAGAAATGCAAAAAAAAAAGCAAACTTTAAACTGCTTGGGTATACATTCACTATAGAGAATCATACATGCGGGGGGGCTGGCTAGAGCAGTTGCATTTCTTAACTCACACCATACTAGGTTATGTGTTGCGGTTAGACATTTTGCAAACCATTAGTATAATCAAAACTGTGCTCTTTTACAAAATAGAACCAGTTAGATTCTCTTTCCCTTTCACATCATTATATATATAACAATAAAATATAATAGTATAATATGATCTAAAATTTATTATATATACTATTATATATACTATTATATATATAATTTAATAATTTAGATAAATAATTAAAAATTAATCTATTTATAATATATATTTAGTTAAATTTATAAAATCTATTACTAATATTTTTTTGTAATATAATTAAATAAAAATTCACTCATTTTAACCCATTTACATTCTTAAATATGCATTGTTTGGACCACGTGTTGTAAATTAGCCGGATATTAATATAAGTATTATAGATAAGATATTTAACAATCTTGTTCTCATATTATTATATATATTATATTAAATAATTATAAAATATATATATATTTATTGAGATTATACATATATATATTTTATTACTCATATTATATATATAATATTAGATAAAAATAAATTATATATTATTTTAATTATTATTACTATATATATATATTATAATATATATATATACTGCAATTCTTAAGGACATACGACTTAAATTGTCTTTAAAAATGAGCCAGTATCACTCTCTTTTTCCATCGAGAAATAATATAACTACTAACCTTAGAGTTATCTACATCTATCTAACACAAATAATAATATATAATATATATATTTTATATTATATATAACATTATATATATATCTATATTTAGGATTCTGAAAAAATATAAATAAACAATAATAGGAAAAAATTGGG
>JABUQX010129730.1:0-7500 GCA_015478945.1 Trachelipus rathkii
TCTTACTGTTACTACCTTCTCACGCTCTTCATCTTCACCACCTTCGTAATTCTTCTTATTATTATTATTTTACTTATTATTATTATATATTCTTATTATCTTTTAATAATTATTTTATTCATTATTATTTATTATTTTATTATTATTCTTCTTCATTATTACTTATTATTTTATTATTATTATTAATTACTTAGTTACTTAATTATTATTATTATTAATTATTAATTACTTATTAATTTAATTATTATTATTTTATATAAGAATTGGAAAACAAAACCCAATAATTTTAATGAATAACGGAAAACTTTCTAATGTTTTAATGCGGTTTTAATGTATTTACATTCTAATACAGAAATGAAGTTGAACTAATTTAATTCTTCCTTATTATAAATTGTTAAATTTATTAAAATAATAGAAATTTTTAAAATATACTCTTTCAATTAATCGTCAACGTCATCGTCAATTCGTCAAAAAATTCTTAATTGTCCCCTCACTAATATATATATATATATATATATATATATATATATATATTATATATATATATATATATATATATATATATTAGTATACCGCTCAGATCTATATACTATATATATATATATATATATATATATATAATCTTCCAGAGTTCTTTTGTAAAGTTCGCAGGTGAAATGAGGTGCCCGTTGCTTGTCTTGGTCCCGAACAGGCCTGATAAAATATGCTTTAAAGGCCTCGCACATTTCAGCAGATAAATTCATAAGGTACTTTTTTGCTCTTGTCTTCATAAATGCACCACAGACATAGCAAAATGAGTCTGCCTGATGCCTGATAAACAATATGATTCTTCCAACAACTATTAATATTAAGCAGCAACAAACAAACAAACAAACAAAAAAAAAAAAAAAAAAAAAAAAAACGCCAAAGGGGTAATAAAGACATAAGAAGGTTTGAGTTGGATGTTTTCGAAGATGTAGTTTGTAGAAAACTTATCTTGAACTTGAGATATGAAGAAGCCGAGTAAATATGGGATTGAAAACAATCATGCCTTCTTTGACCAAATTAGAAATGTGTCAATTACTCTTTATGCCGACTATGTAAGCTTTTTACGCCATAATTAACTCACTTTTTAGCCCTCTTTTGTCGCTGTTTAGATATCGCTCAATCATTTGCTTTCACTTCTACCTAGGTTTATTGTTTATCAAAGAAATTACATTTATTTTATCTCCTTTTCCATTTAACCTTTCAGATATTTTGTCCCAGTCGGGATAGCACCCCAAATACCCAAAGTGAAGAGCTTATTACTTTTTTTTATTTTTTGAAACTCTTCCGAAAATTTTTACATTCATTTTCTGGTTTGTGTATATTCTTTAGCTTATCTTGTTGGAGTCACGAGCCATGATTTTATTTTAGGCTTTTAGTCTTCCCCGTCTCTTGCAGGATTTCAGCTAAGGATTTTTTCTACTGTAGGTTCCCTTTTTTCATCTCCAATTATTTTAGGACAGAACAAGGAAACTGACACCTCGTGTGATATTTGTATAACAAATTCTGTTGAATTTGACCTATTTAATAGTGTCTTGCTGTAAATCCTAGTTCCTGATTCTTTGATATTTATAGGTTATAGATATCAAATTTTATAGCAGACCTTTACAGATTTACATCAGGGGTCAATATTCTTACTTAGGATTATTATTTCCCATTCCAATCATTTGCCTCCGAGTTCTGATCTTAGCTCCTAAGGTTTCGTGATTCAAGCTGATTTGAACTTATTTTCGTTATAATTCCCTTTTATCTATCGACTCGATTACAGTTACATGAAGTGAGAGAGAGAGAGAGAAATAACTTTTAATTGTTTTAACTTTCATTTCTGTTTAATATTAAGTCTCTAACATTTTTCTGTCACAAAAAGAAAATTTGATACACAATAATTAATTCCTTTTTAAACAGTAAGTATCTTTTTGCTAAATTGGATTAATTTCGGAATTAAATACACAAAACATTCAATTACTCCATTTGCAACACTAAATGAATATGTTGAAAAATCTTCGTTCAACGTGAATCAGTAACTTTCGTTCAGTTTCAATTTGCAAATGAAAAATTTCATTTTTTTTATTGATTCGTAAATCGCGTTGCAGTTCTTTCTTTCAAATATTTTCGTCCTATTAATCTAAATCTTTGATATCTGCAATCAGCATTCCCGTTTTAGAAGATCCAATATTGGGCTAGTGCTACGCCCAATTTTCACCAACCTAAAAATGGACATATAATTCGGAATTATCAGCCGAATTTGACCCTATAAATACCAAACTGTGGCTTTTTTGACCTCTAAAACGTTGTTTTCCGGTTTTTTTTTTTGTGTCTGAAGTCATTCTTTCAGAAATTAAAATTTTTCAAAACCTATGTTTTTGACATTTTTCGTATCAACTTCCAGAATTGTTTTCGAAATGACTTCAAACTTGAAATTTGCATAGATGGGTCCATTAAAAACAATAGTCACGAAGTACATTTTCGATTTTTTGAGTTTTGTGCTCAGCGTTGTCCAATTTCCAAACCCAATTCTTTTGGATTTTAAAATGAAAAATTGAGATAATTTTTTTCCTGTTCGGGCGAAGTGAATGAAATTTTCAGGGCATATGTAATTAGAAGAGATGCAAATTTTATACTTAGATAATTTCTTTGCATTTGCGTTAGTTTTGGATTTGCTCTTGGAACAAATTTTCAAACAAAAAATTTTTGGAAATTTTTAAAAAAAATTCTTTTGAGTATACAAAAAGAATTTATCTAAGTAAAAGAGATGCATCTTGCCAGACTATTCAAGCCCTGAATATTTGATGTTGAGCGGCAAGTAGAAAAAAATATCTCAATATTTCACTCTTCAAACGTTTGAATTTTTGGAAAAGTGAAAAATTAATATATATTTTTTCTACTCATCCGAATCAACATCAAATTTTCAGAGCTTGGTATAATATGTCGAGATGCATGTTTTTAACTTGGATAATTTTTTGCATACTCAAAAGAAAACTTTTAAAAAATTTCCAAAATATTTTTTCGAAAATTTGTTCCAAGAACAAATCCAAAACTAATGCATATTCAAAGAAACTATCTAAATAAAAAATGTGCATCTCTCCCGACTACATATGCCCTGAAAATTTCATCTACGTCCGAACTGGAAAAAAAATTATCGCAATTTTTCATTTTGAAATCCAAAAAATGTGGGTTTGGAAATTGGGCAAAGCTGAGCACAAAACTCAAAAAATCGAAAAAGAATTTCGTAACTGTTGTAGGTAATGGAACCATCTATGCATATTTCAAGTTTGAAGTTATTTTGAAAAAAATTCTGGAAGTTGATAAGAAAAATGTCAAAAACGTGGGTTTTGAAACACTGAAAATTCTGAAAGAATGACTAAACACAGAAATTTGCCGGAAAACAACGTTTTAGAGAGCAAAAAACGCTACAGTTTGGTATTTATAGGGTCAAAATCGGCTGAAAATTCCGAATTTTATGTCCATTTTTAGGGAGGGGTGAAAATTGTGCTCAGCCAGAGCCCAATTTTGGATCCTGTCCTTTATCGACAATAATGTCATTTCTTTCTAGAATCGATATCAGTAATAATTATTAAAATACACGATTGAATAAAGATTTAAAAAAAAAAAAAAACATTTCTATTTTGCTTACTGTCGACAATCCTTCTATTATTTTATTCGTTATTATAACAGTCGACATATTATTTCCATTTTTTATCTTTCATTTCTATTAACAAGAAGACAATAGGTATAGAGAGTGAAATTTTAAGGAACAATTTAGAGGTGATAGTTAAAGGTAGATTAATACATATTCAGCATAAATCGGAGGATAGGATAAAGAAAGCGATGAAGGGTAAGATAAGGGAACATAATATTGAATTCGCTACAGCAGGCGAAGATGTATATTATATAGGTAAACAATGAAGAGGTTATATTCCAAAAAATTGGTAATTAAGTTATCACTATAAAGAAGAAGGAGATATAAGTAACAATACATATACAGCTATAATACTAACTCAATAAATAATAAAATAGATTGACTATTCTAATTATATTACTACTCATTAAATATATAATATAATCTATATATTATAAGTTATATTAATATTTTTTTATTATATGAATATATTCAATATTATTATTATAAAAATACACATTTCCTCACTTTTTCCGATTAAAAAAAACTGTTTATAAAGTTTTATTTATTAGAAAGATAGTCAAGAAGAAAAATTATGAAGTTTTCTAAAGGTAATAATAAATCATAACTCTCCACAACTATTTTAGAAAGATCCCTCTTTTTATTCTATATAATATAATTCCATATAATAATTCATATTTGCTATATTTTTTATATTAAATATACAATTCTAATGAGACTTAATAGATATATATATATTATAGAGATTTTATCTACCAAGCGAACAAAATGAAGTAACATATACTATACACTTGAAATAACAGAGATTCTATATATAGATATTATAATTACGCTTATGTTAATACTACTATTGCATTTCCTTACTATACTTAATATAGCTTTATAGTATAATATATTTTCTTTTTTAATTATTTGTATTTTATATTTCTATTAAATCCTTATAATAATGATCCACTTCTAAAGACAAACAACTCCAGTCTACATCTTACCTTTTTTATTTTTTTAAACCCGGAACAAAGTTCCAATGTTATATCTTAACAAGAAAAATAATTTCTGTTTTTAAACACATTGGGAAATGAAAGATTCACCCTCTGTCGTTTATTAAGGGTTAAAGGAGACACAAATATCAAGGAACCTTATTCTGCTTCAGTGCTGTAAGTCGCACTTGCTTTCAAATAATGTTAGAGAGGTCAAGGTGCGGGCTAAACTGAGATACAGGAGTTGGTGATGATGACTGGAGCAAGAGAGTGTTCGATTTCTTTCGGAGACTTCGAAGGTTCGGAAACCACCGGATGTGCCTTCTTTTTCTCTAGTCTCTTAGCGGCTTTAAATCTAAGTATGCATGCTTCTGGAATGTCATTACCATTTTCTTCAAATCCGGAGTAACAATGAATGTACTCAATGCGTGAGGGAGACCAATATATTTACCTTATTATTTAACTTTATGAAACAACTTTTAACCTTAACATCTACTCAAATAATTACATAAATACAAACGCGAATATTTCAGATAATACATGTCACTAAGTAAATGTCATATTTATTGCCTAAATACTTACATAAAAACGACCATTCAGATTTCATGAGCACTCCATTTTTTTACAGGTAACCCCACCACTCACGGGCAGAGCCCTTTTCAAAGAGGAGACAGAATAATAAAATAAAAAAAATATAGCAATAAAAATGGGAAAACCCATCGAATTCCAAGACTGACGCAAATCCCTGAGATGATTGCAGACGGAAGACTTAGAGAGAGAGAGAGAGAGAGAGAGAGAGAGAGAGAGAGAGAGAGAGAGAGAGGAAGAGAGGGAGAGAGAGAGAGAGAAAGAGAGAGAGAGAGAGAGAGAGAGAGAGAGAGAGAGAGAGAGAGAGAGAGAGAGAGAGAGAGAGAGAGATTAAATACAGTAGGAAAAACATGAAGGCAGGGAGTTTCACAGAAGAGAGGTGGCTGGAAAGGAGGAACCACAACGAACAAGTCTGGAGTTCCCAATATTCACGCAGAATTCGTGAGAAAGCAGGACACACTTTGTGCTACAAGGGCGATACATTGGTAGTGGAATACGAGAGGTTAACTCCCTCGAGTACCTGCCGTTGTAGTACCTGTAGTAAAGAAACTAGAACACCAACGTCAATGTCGCAGATGAGGGTCAAGGAAATTAGGAAAGTATGGGACAGTTATAATCTTTTAGCATTAGACGCAACTCTATCCAAAAGAAGGGCAAAACTGGAGCCCCCTCCCCAAATTTGGGAACAGTACTCCATACAAGAATGGATAAAGCCTTTTATAATTCTGTTAACTGTTCTGAGGATAATAATTACCGCAATCTAAACAGAACTCCCAGCTTTTTTAGGTCACCTATGCAACCGTTGTGATGTAAGGTTTCCAAGAGAGTTTATTGTTTATGTTCAGACCAGAAATGTTCATGTTGTTTGTCCACTGGTGAGACGGGAGAGCAGTCGAAAAAGATAGGAAAGTTTGGAGGTGTTTTTGAGAGGGAAATGTGAAGAAGTTGTATAGAATAGGGAAGCTGAAAACAAGAAGCAACTCTAGAAGCAAAAGCTCGAGCAGATTTGAAATGAGTGGAATAATGGAGAGTTGAGTCATCCATCGGCATAAGAATGAAAAGAGTTAGATGAGCAGCTAAGATGATCGTTAATGAAAAGTAAGAATATAATGTAATGTTGTAGAATAATGAAAATAATAAAAATGTCATAATAAATATTTTTATTTTTTAAATATTCCATTTTCAAAAAACTGAATTCGGGGGAAGCCGGTCAATGATTTCGGGGAGAAAGGTCATTAAATATTATTACGTCTGTGCTTGTCAAAACTAATTTTAATTATAATTTAAATGTTAAGTAGATTTTAATAATGTTATAGAATTAATTTGGATAGAAAAACACAAGTCTAAGTTATATTTTATTGACATTTTCCAAACGTGAATTTTTTCCAAAATTATGAAATTTTATTTTCATCGTTTTATGCTAAATAAACATTGAAAAAAAAAAAGAATTATGACATAAATTTTAATAATTTCTAATAATAATAAAAATATTTACACTTTTTAACAAAATAGGCACTTTATATTACGAGTAGGCCTATGTATGCACATTTCACGTAAACTTGTTGACAAAAATTTACAATATTATAATTTAAATTATGACAATCAATTTTAATAATTAATAATAATAATAATAATAATAATAATAATAATAATAATAATAATAATAATAATAATAATAATAATATTTACACTTATTAACAAAAAAGGCACTTTATATCAGGGCTGCAGAGTCGTAAAATAAATTTTTCGAACTGACTCCTTAAATTAAAATTTGGATATTCGACTCCGATTCCACTTAAGCAAAAATTTTAGACTACTACACTTATACTCTGACTACACTTGTACAGAATTTTCGACTCCGACTCCGACTCCGACTCCACTTGCACAGAATTTTCAACTCTGACTCCAACTCCTGGAAAATTACACGACTCCACGACTCCGACTTCGCAGCCCTGCTTTATGTTACCCGTATGTAAGCACATTTAAAAAATTACACAGTTTTGATTTGCACTTTTTTTTTATCCTTTAACTAGATAGAAAGAAAGATAGGTATAGCAAACATTAAACAAATGTCTTATAGTCTACCATACATAAAAACTAAAATAAAATATTATTAAAAACTAAAAAAAAATGGACATTTTTATATAAGTTTATATTGACCGGTTTTCCCCTATGCCCGACCGGTTTTCCCCCGAAATTGAAAACACTTAATAACTTTAAAAATAAGCTTAATATTTTAAATTTTTTACATGGAAAATGTTAAAAATAGAC
>JABUQX010129730.1:12500-14345 GCA_015478945.1 Trachelipus rathkii
GCCTTAAACAACATCATAATACTTTTCTGGACTATCTAAGTTACCAAAATATCATAATTGACTGCATAGTACTAACTGAAACATTTCTGAATGAACATAACAACGGGTTATATCCGATCCCAGGATATACTGAAACACATGCATTCCTCTGAAATTTGTGTAAAAAAATATGTAAAACTAATAAAGTTATTCGGGATACTAGGATGTGGGCAAAATTTGCCCACACCGTACGTGCGCGCGACCCTTATAAATTTTAACAATAATACACAAACATAAGTAGCTAAAGTATTGTTTTTAGTACTAATCTAGGAATATATCTTTCAAATTTGAAGAGATTTCGCTGTATAGTTTTTTTTACAGAAAATCTTATAGTTACCGGTAAAAATTACTCAAAAATAAAACGCCCATTTTTCAAATAATAATTAAAAATAATAATAATAAACATTTAGTAACAAAAATTGGCTAGATCAACTGCAAAAGGTCCAATACACATTATCTATATGAAATTAGTTGAAATAATTAAGAAATTCACCGTAAAATATAGTGTGGGCAGATTTTGCCCACACCGTACGTGCGTGTATGCAAAATAATTGACTGTATAGTACTAACCGAAACATTTCTGAATGAACATAACAACGGGCTATATCCGATCCCTGGATATGCTGAAACACATGCATTTCGATCCAACAAACGGGGTGGAGGAGTTTCACATTACTTAAAAAATGGCATCTATACATCCCATGAAGTAATAATTTCAACTGTCAACTCAAACATAGAGGCACTAGCAACTAGCGTAAAAATAAAATCGAATAAAATAATTGTAATGGGAGTCTATAGACCCCCAAATTCATCTAAAACAGAGTTCATAAATGCACTTTCTTAACTCTAAAGTAATAATTGCGGGTGATTTCAACATTGATCTCTCCAACGAGAACATTACAAATCAGGCAAACTCTCTCTCAAACTTAATGTTATCAAATGGTTTCGTCAATTACATAACGCTACGTACACGTCCAAACAACATCGAAAATAGATGTCCGTCCTTAATAGATCATATCTGGGGGAACCTAAACTGGAACGTTAAAACCTTCGTAATAAAAAGTGATATTGCCGATCACTTTCCATGTCTTGCAAAAATTGATATTAATAAAACTCAAAATTTCACCACCATAAAATACAGGCTAGATGGTGAACATCAAAGGCTGAAATACATAAACAAAATAAATGAAATTGACTTTTCATTCACATACAGCGAGAACACTGGCATCGACGAAAAATTCAACTCGTTCGTAAACATATTAAATAAATGCTACGACGAATCATTCCCTATTAAAACGAAAAAAATTGGTGCTAAAAGAATTCAAAACCCATGGCTAACACCAGCTTTGCTAAACTCTATCAACCAAAAACATAAACTCTACCGAAACTCTTAAAAACAAAATTATACCATTCCAAGTGTATAACACATATGATAAACATTTAAAGGCAGTTCTTAAGAAAGCAAAGAGAACACACTACTCTAACAAATTCCAGGATTGCAACAAAGACTCGAAGGCCACTTGGGGTTTAATCAATAAATTAATCAACAATAACAAAAAAAAACTCACAAAAGAACTGAATTTAAACAATCAGTTAACAACCAACCAAAACAAGATCGCAGACGGACTAAACGAATACTTCGTAAACGTCCGTAAGCAAATCTTGAAAGACAAACCCCATAGTCAAACATCATATGAAACCTTTCTCCCAGACTACGTCACATTTTTCCTTTTTCCCATCACCGTCCTGGATGTAAGAAAGGTAATCGTTGATTAAAAACAAAATGTGATGTTCATCTATCCCCAA
>JABUQX010129731.1:0-17801 GCA_015478945.1 Trachelipus rathkii
GATGATAGGATAAATCGATAATAGATGTAATAGAACAAACAGAGAGAAGATGTGTGTTTGAAGATGAATTGAGGAATATGACAGTGGGAAAGCTCCTGTGGAGCATGGTAGCGAAGAAAGTGACAGTGACAGTGAGAACAGAACGGAAGAGGAGGATCAAAGAAAAGCTGAGAGGAGAAGGATGGAACGTATTAAGCAGGGCTGCGGAGTCGTAAAATAAATTTTTTGACTCCGACTCTGATTCCTTAAATTCAAATTTGGATTTTCGACTCTGACTCCACTTAAACAAAAATTTTTGACTCCGACTCCACTTAAACAAAATTTTTCGACTCCGACTCCAGCAGTCAAATTCAAAATTTCGACTCTGACTCAGCTTAGTGCTTACAAAGTTACAATAAAACATTTTTTTGTTTCAACTATTTTTTTCGCTTCTTTTGAGATTAAAAAAATATACCAAGCTTTTCCCAATGAATCTAATCTCTAAATGCTATACGGTAAAATACCGTAAAGACTAGAGGTGTTGCAGATATCCGCATCAGCATAATTTTTCTCTACCCGCATCCACATGAATTTTTTTGCGGATAGCTGATAGTATTCATTTATGAATTATGAGACAAAATGTTCCTCTACCTTATTGTAACGCAAGATGTTCAGACTCGTTGGAATAATAGTTGGTACATGCTTGAGAGGATGGGAGAAATAAATGAACCTGTCTCCCCTTATGCTTCGAACAAACACAAAGGTGAAAGGCTTGAACGGTGATGATACGATTTTAGGTAATTGTATTGCTCTTCTTAAACCGTTTGAAGAGGTAACTAAGACTATTATCTCAGAAAATTCTTGTTTGCCTGACGAGATTCCTCTAGTTGCAATGATGAAATCTGTGCTAAATGCTGCTATTAAAAGGTGACAGAAACACTAATGCTGGAGATAGATAATAGATTTCAAAATCTGCAAAACGATTACGCATCTGCAATAGTAACTTTTCTGATCTCTACGATACAACCCAAACTTTCTTGAAACCAGCGTGTTTCCAAAGGGTTAAAATTATTTAGATCGCCTATGTGATGAAAATGCTGCTAAAGCCAGAAATTTCACCAACCAATAAAAAGGAAAAGATTGCAGAAACAGACACACATTTACTATCTGTTAGCGAAACCATTGTAGAATCCATGAACGTTCTTTTGGCTTCTAGCAGCGATGAAGAGTCTTGTTCAGAGGTGTCAAAGGACACTCTGTCATTGATCAAAGATTATCAAAAGCGAAAACTCTTGAATGCTGAAAAGAATCATTGTTTGATGGCGTGAATATTGTAAAAATTTTTTAACATCTTGCACAGAACTCGTCAGGAATACTTCGCATCCCTTCAATAATGTAAGCTGGCGAGCATTTTTTCAGCGTGCAGATCTCATTTAGCAAAGAAAAGAGAAGCAAAAACTCTTCCTTTAAGGAGCTCAGAAAGCTTAGTTTTTTTACATAATTGAGAATTATTAATTTTTCAAGTATTATTCTACTATATACCCTTTTTCAATGGGTTGAGGCTGGGGAAAGAGATTGGTGGGGTGCAAAAGAGTTGGGTCCATATCTCGCAATCTGGTAACCAGGGTTGTGGAGTCAGTTCAAAAATTTTCCAACTCCGACTCCACCCTCTTCAATATTTCCGACTCCGACCTCTTCAAAATTACCGAATCCGACTCCACCCTTTTGAAAATTTCTGACTCCGACTCCTACTCCACTCTTTTGAAAATCACCGACTCCGACTCCACCTCTTCAAAATTACCGACTCTGCTCCACCCTTTCAACATGCCAGACTCGCCTCCACTCTCTTTCAAATACTTACCCCCTCCCCACTCCGAGCTCCACAACCCTGCGTAACACAGATATAATATATTATATATATATATAATATATAATATATATATATATATATAGTATATTATATATTATATATTAATATTATAATATATTATATATCTTTCTTTCTTTTCTTCCTTCCTCTTTGCCCCAAGATTGGGGGTAAGGTGCTGTACAGCTCGGAAAAGAAAAGCAGTAGGACAACATGAAACGTCTAAAAGAAAGCCCAGCCTTACCGCCCCCTCCTGTACCATTAATTAGTGAGAGCTCGTCACAGACAGAAAATCCACCCTAGAGCATCATGGGACTGCGACGGACCCTCACTATGGTAAATCGTAATGTAAGGGTTTATCCCCTGGCCAGGTGGGCCACAACCATGCCCCCATACAAAACCCCGCCATTCTCTCCTATCATGCACCTTTATTCCCGCCTCCAAACTCACATTCTCTCCTTCAGACATTCGTCACCGACTCGATCCACTTTCTCTTCGGTCTCAGCCGGTCGGTTCCAACACACTCACCACTATACATCCGCTTAAACCAACCGACTATCATATCTCTTTTCCACATGGACCAAACCATCTCAATACTTTCATTTATTCTCTCATTTACCTTTCTTCACACCACACAACTCTCTAATAAGTTCATTCCTCCTTTTATTAATTCTTTTCACACCCAGCATGCCTTCCTTAAGATTGTCCATCGAACACATTGAACTTTTAGATCTATACTTCTTATTCCAAACCATTGAACTTATAGAATCTTATATATGTATATATTATATTATATAATATATTATATATATTACATAATAATATTATATATTATATAATATATAATATCTATTATATATATATATATATTATATATTATATATATATTATATTTATATGTATGCAAAGAAAGAAGAATATTATATATATATATATATATATATTATATAATATATATATATATATAATATATATATATCTATATATATATAATCTATATATACTATATTATATATATATATAATATAACAACTCCCCCAGGAAGGGCTTTTCGCCCTGTCAGTTGGTCCAACATCTTTTGGCCCGAAACTCTTAACTAGTGATGGGACGATTATGAAATTTTTGCCGATGACGATGAAGATTATTATGAAATTTTTGCCGATGACGATGAACGATTAATTGAAAAAAACTTTTAAAAACTTTCTCTCTCTCTCTTCTTCTTCTCTCTCTCTCTCTCTCTGCTACTCTCTCTCTCTCTCTCTCTCTAGTCTCTCTCTCTCTCTCTCTCTATATATAATATATATATATATTATATATATAATATATATAATATATATAATATATTAATTATATATAATATATTATATATATATATAATATATATATACAAGGCTGTAGACGGGGGTCCGGGGGGTTCACCTCGTCGAAATTATTTTAGCGCATCAAAAATTTTGATTCCTAAGTCTCATAATTAATATAATAATAAATTAATAATAATAATAAATAATATAATAATTTAATAATAATAAGTTAAATCCAAAGACAATTGATAATAGTATTTATTAATGGAAATGAGGAGGCATGTTTGTGGTCCGTAACGATTCCTTAGGTCAAGTGGCTGTTCTCATACATGTAAAAATATTTAGACCAGGGACTTAAATGTAAGGTTTCAAGTTTGCAGATGATGAGCAAATTGGGCTACTCAATAGAGGATAAGATGGATGTACTAAAGATTTAAAGATAAGGAGGGAGCTGTAATCGTTGATGGCAGGAGCAGGTTCATTCCTTCTTCGCTAAATTTTTCTTTCCTCATTCATTCTTCTAAAACTAAATCTTTCTGTTCTCAATAATCCATGGTTCGATCGTGCTTGTTCTATGGCCATTCAGGCTAGAGAAGTGGCCTATCAGGGGTGGAAAAATTCTCGTTCTCCTTTCACTCTCGCTAAATCTTTCGATTCAGGCTAGAAATCGTTGCAGGGTACTCTTCGCACGAGCAAAGCTGGCTTTCATCTTCGTTCATCTTCCTTGCTTCCCCTTCTCCCCCCTACAGACAAATCCTTTCATCCTCAGCAACTTCTTATAAATCTGTGCTTCTCCCTTATTCGATCTGAATCAGTTGTGTTGCTAATCTTCAATGAACAAGGCTCTATCTCTTCGCGCCCCCTCGGCGTCAAGCTATATTTATCTAAATGTCATCAATCACTAGCACTCTTCCCTCCCTCAGTGTTGGAAGCTCTCACATGTCCAACCTATTCCGAAAAAAGGAAGCCGCTCTGATCCTTCTAACTATCGCCCTATAGCTCTCACTTGTATTCTATCTAAGATCTTTGAAACCCTTCTCAACTCACTTCTTAGATCATCTGGAAACTCATTCCGATCGCCAGTACGGCTCTCGTTGCACGAAGTCTACTGGCGATATACATTCCTATCTAACCGATTTATGGTATTTCGCTCTTAGGAACTACGGGAAGACTTGGGTGGTGGCGCTTGACATACTCCAAAGCATTTGACCGAGTATGGGCACGCGTCACTGCTCTCCAACGCTCCCTCCTTTGGTTTCCTCCCTCTCTTGCTTACTTAAATTAGCTTTCTTTCCAATCGCTCAATATCGGCTGTTGTTGATGGGGCGACTTCTTCTTCTTTTCTGTCAATAATGGTGTTCCTTCTCACCTGCACCTCTAACTCTATCCACTCATATTCCGATGACTCGACCCTTCATTCTTTAACTCATATCAATTCTACTCCCACTTTTACGTCTAGAATATTGCCTCTCGTCTTAATCTTTCCGATTTTATTCTCGCTGATGGATAGAAATAACTGTGAAATTCAATTCTTTAAAAACCAACCTTTTACAATCTCCTTCTCCAAAATACCTTCTTTCCCTATCTCTTTCGACGGTTCTGTCGTCTCTCCTGTTGACAATATAAACATCCTTGGCCTTAACATGAACAAAAAAAATGTCTTGGAAACCTCACATCACAACGGTTGCTAGGGCGGCCTCAAAGAAATGGAAGTTTCTTTTAGACTGTGAGACTTTCCTCCTTTTCTCAGTTGCTCCGCTATACAAAGGTCTCATCCGCCCATGTATGGAGTACTGCCTCTCCATATCTTTTGAACAGGGTCGAGTCAACGGCAAAAAGGCTTATAAACTGTCTGTACTTTCCAGTTCACTTGAACCCTCTATTCTTGGTGCTTTTATCTCTATCCTATAGGTTCCGCAGGGCAAGTGCTACGAGGGAAACTTCAATCACTCGAGTACCCACCACCTTTATGATGCCTTCGTAGCACAATAGGTGCTGTATCTTGGCACGAGTATGTGTTTAATTGGCTAACTCCAGGCTAGTTGCTGTGGTGCTTCCCTTCTTTTCGCCAGCCACCTCTGTTCTGTGGAATTCACTTCCATCTTCTGAATTTCCTACTGAATTTAATCTCCTCAATTTAAAGCCTGCGTCTGTGCTCATATGCGTTATTTGCGCTAGAGGGTGAACTTTGAGAGCGTACTACACCCCTCCTTGAAATAGGGCTCTGTCCGGTGAGTGCGTGGTGACAACTTAAAATAAATCTTGAATGGGCAGATATGTGGCCAAATGAACTGAATCTCTTATTCCCCCATTCAAAACATCATTCAGATTATCCCAGAACATCGCTACTCTTTCAACATTACCCTCAGATGGGATCATCTGTCGCAACCACACAAATTTTTGACCTTTACAAACTTAAATTTAACCTTTAGAATTCTAGTACCCACACACACAAAAATCTACCATAGCTCTCTACCCCAATCGCTCATCAGAATTGCAAATCCCTTCTATCCCCTTTCATCCTTTCCCGCAAGCACAACACGACTTTCAACACGCACACCACTCATTTTCCCGTTTCCTTTCATCTTTGTTCAGTCACAGCGAGCAAATCAAATTTGCCCTTTCTAAATACATCTCTCCTCATCTCAACATTTATTCCTCTGACATTTGCATACACAGATACGATTCATACATTTCGCCGACGGATAGAAGGGCGCTTAACTGCGATCACGACCTTCCCCGAGGCATGCATTAGCATTCCTGGCAAAAAGATAAGTGGTAGTAGGAAGCCAACCTAACTACCACCGTCTTTAGTCGCCTTCTACGAAACGCAGGACATACGATGTGGGCAAATTTTTCTCCCTACACGTATGGATACAAGGATAGGGAGTCTGTTAAGATGTTGTCTAGAAGGGGTGTGGATATAAGTATGTGTATATATCGATATGTTGTCTGGTGGGAATGAACGCCAATAAAGAAAGGCGAACCATCTAGGCAACTGGAATTCATACATACCATAAGGCAAAATGTATATATATATATATATATATAATATATATATATATATATATATATATATATATATATAATATATATATATATATATATATATATATAGAGAGATGTTGTTCGTGCATAGTTGTGCCATTGACGACTGAAGTAACCCATAGTAACGGTTTTGTAAGTTTAAGGTTTCTCATTGATCCAGTCTGGACACTACGCTCCAGCCTGGACGATGAGTGTATTATATTATATTATTGCTTTAGTATTACAAAAACTTAATAAACATTATCAATATTATAATATGTTTCTTCTTTTTAGTTCGTTGATGTAATTATGCTGATGTCTGTTGATAATATTATAATCTAAAACATTTGTAAAAAGTTACTTAAGAGTACATAACATATTGTAACAACCAATTCATAATAGACTCAAATTACTTTGAAGACTGGAAGTTAGATTATCCAGATTTTCCAGGTTAGTGAGTCATGATAAATTGCAGTAATCTATTTTCATTCATTTATTAATGTTATGTGCTGGAAAAGCAGTAGTAAACTAAACGTATTATTGCAGTTTACCCACTACTATTGAACCAGCAAATATTGACCAAATTGAACAAGCCCCTTTTGGAAATCTAAAGGGTGAGTTCCATAAAGTACATGTAAAATTATATGAAGCTATGCTGAATAAATGAAGATAAGTGTGGTCAAAATGTAAGTAATACTCCTTACTTAATTTATTTTGACAGGGTTCCAATTTCTGGTCTGATTCCAGTTTTCAATTGCGGGTTTTCAATCTTCGATTTCAATTTTAATCTTGGGAAAGATTTCAGTTCCTGTTTTCAAACTTCGATTTCAATCTTTGATTTCATTCCTGTTGGAATTCAGCTCTATTTGTTTATCCCCAAACTCTTCAGTTAAGTATGATATATTTGTCATGATTGAGTCATAATTCCTATTTCCTCCCTTACTTCATTGCACGAATGATATTTGGATTCGTTTGGTTTCCACTCTTGAATCTGATCCTGAACTTATGTACATAATCATAATACATGGGATTTTAAGTATAATTCCCATGTATTTACCTAATTAAAATATATTATATAATCCAATTCATATAACTTTTATTATAGTTGTGTTGGGAGTGGATTGTGTTATCTTTATATGTTCACAAACCTCCCACATGTATATATTTAGAACGAATTCAGTAAACATAAACTTTTTCTAGTGTGTCTATATCCTTAGATTTTGATTCTATATTGAACTGTTATTATATTTTTATTCTTTACTACGAAAAAATATCTGATTAGTCTCCACGAAAAAAATATATGAAGACTTCATTGATAGATAGATCCGGAAACACTATAGTTAAGTAAACCCTTCATTTGGGGTTAAGACAAGACCTGTAGGTAATATCACAATTGCGAATTTAAATTAAAGAAACTCACAATCCTCCCTGAATAGTCACACAAGTAAGCAGGCCAACGGAGTCCGGAGACAATCTCCCTCCGTTACGGAAATAGCCTAACCTGCTCCGTAACACCTCTGATGGTGTCAGTTGGTTGCCTGTGCTTACTAGACATTCAAACCACATCTATCGAACATCACCTTAATACTTCTTATTATATCTTTTGACCTCCGAATTATTCAATCTTCATCGACCTTTGACTCTACGAGAATAAGTGGAGAGAGGCACCTTCCAGTCGGGTACGAGTGTTCGGTCCCAGCGTGCTTCTCTCCGCAACATAAATAAATTAAGTGGCGCCCGAACAGGGACTCTGTTGAGTTCCTGCGCTTGCGTGCACTAGGATTGTGACTCTAGCTCACATCATCACATTTATTTTGAAAATTCATCGATTCTCTTCAGTTTTCTTCAAAGAAATCTTCTTTTGTACTTACATTGGACAGATTCAAGAGTTAGTTAGGGATAACCCTCCAAAACTTAAATTTTCTTTACTTAAACTAAAATTTAACATGTCTGAAAAAAATCAAAACGCAGACTTGGAAAACGGCACAGCTTCTGATAGTCAAGAGGTTTTGGACTTTGATCCATCCCTTGCGGCTGTTGCTCTAGATCCACGTGTAGAACAGCGTCTGCGTGATGATCAAAATAAACATCAAGTAGAAATGAATGTAGGAATGAATGTAGGAGTGAATGATGAAAATAAAAATAGGGTAGAAGTCACCAACTCTGACACACCCTTGGGTTCCAACTCTGACGTAAAAATGGTTTCCAACTCTGACAAACCTTTTAATCAGTCCGAAATGGATGCCTTGCTTGTTAAACTTAGGAAGCAATGGACCCAAGAAAATAATGTGGAAATCAGTCAGGTTGAACACAGAACGATCCCTGCTCGAGGTCAAGTAATACCCTCTGACCTTGATGCACATAAATTGCAAATGCCTAAAAATACCACTTCTTTCTATGATCGTGAGTATAAACCTTCCTTAGTTTCCCAATTTCAACCACGATCCAAACCTTTTCCTCATAATCCACCGAGTTATGTGGAAACTCCCAAAAATCATTTACTTCCTAATCCTAATCTTATTCCTAATCCTAATCTTATTCCTAATCCTAACCTTATTCCTAATCCTAATCTTATTCCTAATCCTAATCTTATTCCTAATCCTAATCTTATTCCTAATCCTAATCTTATTCCTAATCTTAATCTTATGCCTACTCATAATTTTCTTCCTAAGCCTCAACTTCTTCCTAATCCCAATCTTCGTCATGATTCTATACCCCCAGGAAATTACTTTACTCAACCTAAGTCTCTATTGAGAAATACAGACATGGGTAGAGGCACTAGAGAATCTTTGTCCCCAATAAATAGAGGAGAATCTGACTTCTCCGAGAAATATAATAGGTTGCTACAACCCCACCGAGACCAAATCCCAGTAAATCAGTATCCGGAGCACCAGATGTCTATTGACCCTCAGTCGTATTCTGGTTGTTTTCCACAAGGATTACCACAACGACAATATGAACGTCGTATTCCCGATACAAATGAACCTTCTATGTATTCAGGGCCACAAATGAAACAGAGACTTGACATGCTGGAGGAAGCCATTGTACTCCTTACACAGTTGCTCAAGAACTCTCAAAAACTTAAGGTTGTGGACCCTGGAAAATTTAAATATGAATCAGAACAAGATCTCTTAGTATATTTGGCTGATTTTGAGGCTTATTGCAGCCTTCATTATCCCAATGCCCATCACCAATGGTTGAGACTGCTAGGACGACAGCTAGAAGGCAAATTTCTTCACATATACCGTGAAATCATAAAAGATAACCGGGAATACTTCTCTGTACGGGATAATCTAGTATGTTGGTATAGAGATGAGGAACGTAAGAAGAAAGAATATAGGATACAGAAGTATCATGCCGCTCATCGATACCCTAACGAGAGCAAAAATGTTTGCCCTTCGGTTGGAACGCCTGGCTAGTCAGGCCTATCCTGGATACGATATGAGAGATCATGATTCCCTTAGAATAGCTTTCCTTTGTAGTTTGCCTCCATATATTGAAACATTCGTCCGTCAATATATTAAAATGATGGAGTTGGACGGTTATAGTAGAGTTTCCTGGGAAAATATAGTGAACTTTGCGGATTCCTTAGATAGCGAGAATATCGTTTTCCCGAATTCCATTTCCCAAACTAATCCATGTGAGATCGACAATTCAACTTATGCCCAAAAGACCGCGATGAAAGTGAACCTAGACGAATCTTTGGAATCCGTTATCCGGATAAATGCTGCACTCCCCGGATGGACTGAGGTTTTGCATCACAACGTTGAACAACGAAAACCTAAATCCAAAAATAATCATCGGCAGGCTCCTAAGAAGAAAAGTAGTCCTCAGGAACGAAATAATGGTAGTCGATACTATCGTGACTCCACCAATAGTTACAAGAACCATGATAGTACAGTTCGTCCTGACCATAATTCGAATTCTCGTCCTAAGCCTGATGACCGGAAAAAGGTTTTGTGTAATTACTGTGAAAAAACAGGTCACTCCATGGAGGAGTGTTACAAATATCTGGGAGTATGCAGTTATTGCAAAAAGAAAGGTCACATCAGGGCCAATTGTCGATCTAGGAAGTCTCCTTCCCCTTCCCCGATTATTAGAATAGTCTGTCCCTTCTGCGGTGGTCCTCACGCTGGAATGAGGTGTTCAATTAGTGCTCCTCCCCAGTCACATAATCATGACCACGAGCCTTCTTCCCTTAGAACTGTTCCCTTTGAAAAAGTATATTCCCGGTCTTATTCCGCAAATCAACCGACCAATCACAGGCCGCCCTCGTCGTCCATGCAAGTGGAACCATCCCTACCTGTAAGTAAAAATTTAAAACCTTGCGCTAAGGATGAGGTGCGGTATGATCCTCCTTTAAACTCCTGGTCTCCCCGGACTTGAGTCCTCTGGAGGAGAACCACCCTTTAATCGACTCAGTTAATGATGATGGAGGCATAGAAAATTTTAAAATTTCTAAAATTATTCCCGAGAAATCTTCAGAACGACCTCCCTTAGAAATAAATAAACCCTTAGAAAATCCCTTACGGACGATGGTAGTCCACTGTACTCCTTTCAAGGAGGACCCTCTGATTGTCTCAGTCGCTTTGGTTCCCAACAGCTCTGGTTTCTATGGTTGTATGATAGACAGTGGAGCTGGAATCAGTTTAATCAGCACTGAAATCACCGAGTCGTACATGAAGAACTTGCCCTTACGACCCTCTGTAGATATAAAAGTTAATGCCATCAGTGGTCTGGTCAGAGAACATTCAGTACCTATTGACTTTTATATTGAATGTAATCTGTACTTTCCTGACAGTGATTATGTGTCCAAGCCCGTCATATTGTTAGTTGTTCCCTATGAATTTATGCCAGCTCCTCTAGTTTTAGGGGCTGTCGCTTTAAAAGAAAATGACCTTCTCCCAGACTTAACTACGCGGGAATTAGTACATAGATCTGATGATTGTATAGAATCCATAGCTAGGGATGAGAGTCTAAAAATCCCTTTTTATAAATGTGTCACGGTTAATTCCATTAATGTCCCCCCGTTTTCTTGTCAGATGGTGGATGTAAGTTGTCCCTCATCTGAGCTCTCTTCCTTGGTAGGTTTTCAAGCCGATCCAATAGGACCTGTTATTCCAATCCCGGGTGTATTGGATTTGAGAGAATCTTGTAGGATCGCTCTTTTAAATACTTCCGATACACCTCATTATTATAGGAAAGGTACTGTAGTAGGTAGCTTGTGTTCTTTGGAAGAAGAAGATAATCTTCAAATTAATACTAGGTCAGTAGATGCGAATTCAGAAATCAACGTAAACGCAAACGTATGGTCCCCCACTAAGTTGGAGGAGGAGTTTTGCTTTGCGGATATTCCTATCTCTGACCTCGACAAGAAACGATTAATCGCAGTATTATTAAAACATAAATCGGCTCTCAGTTTCGGTGACCACGACGTTGGAGTGGCTACAAATATCACCCACTCTATCGAGGTAGAAACTGGCCGACCGGTGAGATTACCGGTACGTCGTTTCCAGGGTCCCTTGGCTCAAGAAATAGAAAACCAATGTCATGAACTGTTGGAGCAGGATATTATTAGACCCAGTAAATCCCCTTATTCAGCTCCTGTGGTTCCTGTCCGAAAACCTGATGGTAAGTTGCGTTTATGTATAGACTACCGGAAATTAAATAGTGTTACTAAGACAGATTCATTCCCCTTACCTAACCTAATAGATATGATTTATAATATGTATGGTAATAAATATTTTACAACCATTGATCTGGTCCGCGGTTATTATCAGGTGGCCATGGAACCCGAAAGTGTTGAAAAAACTGCTTTTTCCACTCCATTTGCCCAGTATGAGTATTTAAGAATGCCCTTTGGTGTAAAAAATGGTCCAGCAACATTTCAACGTGGAATGATGTTGGCGTTAGAGGAAATTCCATGGTCCAAGGTTATGATATACTTAGATGATATTATTATCCTCAGTCAAAACATAGAGGATCATCTAGTTACCTTGGATCGTGTCCTTGCTGCACTAGAGAGAAATGGGTATAAACTTAAACCCAGTAAAACCAGGCTTTGCCGTACTGAGGTGGAGTTCTTGGGTCACCAAATATCACGGAATGGTATACTTCCCCTTCAGAAAAATATCAAAGGGGCGTTAGAATTTCCCGTCCCGACTTCGGTAAAACAATTACGCCAGTTTCTGGGAATGGTAAATTTTTATAGGCGACATATTCCCAACTGTTCTCAGATCAGTAAGCCTTTATCATGTCAAACTGGTGGTAGATCCATTACCTGGACGCCGGAGTGTCAGCAGGCCTTCGACCAACTTAAAAAGGCCTTAGTTAACCCCACATTGTTATGTTTCCCCGATTATAGTCCAGAGGTTTCTCCTATGGAGCTCCATGTTGATGCTTCAGACCTCGGGGCTGGTGCTTGCCTTTCCCAAATCCAAGACGGCGAACGCAAACCAATTGCTTTTATTTCTATGACCTTTAATGGGGCTCAGAGAAATTATGGAGTAATTGACAAAGAACTAACTGCTTTGCGTTGGGCTGTCAAATCCCTTAGACCTTTTCTCCGTGGTATAAAATTCATAATATATACCGACCATCTGCCACTCATCTATTTACAAAATATGAGTTTGGTTGATGGAAGGTTAGCTCGGACTATGGAAGAGCTCTATGAATATGACTTTGATATCCGTCATATATCGGGCCCTAAAAATATAGTTGCCGATGCTCTTTCCCGATCTCCCGTAAATGATAATATGGAAGAACCCGCCGAAAATACTTCTTTGGATTTCATTCCTCCTGGGTTCTTTCCGATAGAAATCAGCGGAGGAGGGGACTCGTTATATAAATGTTTTTCTCTTTACTTATATGGATCGGTCGAGAGACATTTAGAGGTAAGAGATGTTCTTATTGCAGAATTACAAAAACATCCAGTAAAGTATAAGCTTCAGGGTCAGTTGGTTCAAAAAAGACTCCGATTATTAAAATTGCCGGGTCAATTGCCAATACCAGAAGTTATAACTGCTTTTACAGATGTTTTTAAAGTTAACGTTCATATATATTATACCCATAATAAACCCTTAATATATGGAAATAACGCTGCTGGTGAACCCTGTTATTTAAAATGTTTGGCAGGAATTCACTATAACTATCTGCTAGTCACTTCTAGTGATGAATAAACTTTATAAATTTAATAAAAGTTCTGTGTTCAACTACTGATTGAAAAAAGCTAAAATAATGAGCAAAATGACTTATCTCAAACTAAGAACCAGATATGTTTCCTCTCTACCTTTCTTAGTCTCTTCATATACTTCCTTCTTAACTATTTATTTAAAACTATAAACATTTTCCTATATGGAAGTGGTCTTGGATGAATGCTTACTAGTATGTCTGATCGTCAAAAATTTCAAATTATGAGACGAATATCCCTCCTAGAAAAAATGTTCTTGCCTAAGTGATCTATTGTGTGTATGTATTCTTCGTGTATGAGTACAGACTAATTTAAAAATTTACAAGCTATATAATAAAGTCTTGTGTGATTGAGTTACCCATTTTTAAGTCAAAAAGAATTTATACGGTGTATATTATACTGTATAAATAAATTTTCCCTAACAATATATATATATATATATTGTATGTATATTCATTGAAAACTACCTGCCTCTGATAATTAATATATATATATATATTAGGAATATGTGTGTATATATATGTACATTGTACATATATATATACTGGTTCCTCCGCTCCAACGAGCTTGTCATGTACATGACAGGTTGTGGAGTGGCGGAGCTTTAAACACTATTTTACAGATTTTCCTGGTTCCTGATGAGAGAATTTCGCCATTGTCCAATCAGATGCCTATAGCTGGATGTGTGGAATCTTCATCTTATAAATCATAGGACCCAGTGGATAGAGTAATTATGGTTAAAAATAAAATAAAAAGAATAAGGAAAAAGACTTCCTCATATTGTTTTTATTTTTCAAAAATATATATGCCATGATTTTAAGTAACGTTTCATAGGTTGCAGAGGTACAGGGGTTTTCAATGAATTAAGTATTATTGATGATCCTTTCTTCTTTACTATGTGGAAAGGAGATCATCGTAATACAATACGCTATAAAAAGTTATTTTGACAACCACTGAAATACATATTTTGTCCAACTCTTCTAAAGTAAAATTTTAAATTCTATATTGGAATTTAGTCCTTGTTTCCCTTTCTTTTTGTTTTAAATAGTTAGTCAGTTTCTCAGAGTTATAGTGGGACCGTTTTAAACATTGTGGGTCCACTTTGAGAAAAGTGAAAGAGAGGAAATGAGTTAGTTTACTCTGATTCATTTCGTCTCCTGACTGACTGTTGAAATTATTACCTTAGAATAGAATATATTTGTGCATTTTTTATTTTTTATCATAAAATCCTATCATGACTCGATTACTGCCGAATATATTGTACTTTTCAGAGTGGATAGCCGAAGTAAAAATCTCTGTCGGTTCCCAGAGTACCCGGATTAGTCAACTTCTCATGATGCCTGTGGTTACGTCTGAAGTGTCTCTTGAGTGTTTGCGTGGCCTACCAATGGCGTCTCGGGCCCTAACTGATCACCCAATGTATGACTCATATCATATGGGTCCCTGACAGATGGGTTCTGGAAAAAAGAGATGCAGGATCGGGGCAGAACATTGCAACTATATATGATGACCACTGGATGATCTGTCCGCGGGAGTTTATTCCCGGGATCGATGCACCCAATTGACTTGGCTGAGTACGAGAGTAATAGTCATATACTATGTTCACCCACTCCTACAAAGATTATACGCCGTTTACCAAAAGCGTCTATTCCCCCATTGAAGCTGCGCTTAAATGTAAAATATAGATCCTCTTGATGATCCTGTATCCTTACCTCAACAATTACCAATGGCCGGAGAAGAACATCGTCCTAGAGGGAAACGACATATGGAATCCATCATAAAAGTATTAATAAAGGGCGGAGTACGTAGTCACCCCTAATATCAGATATTGCAAAAAGAAGATCCTTAATGACCATTCTTTCCATGGATCCTAAAAGGTATGGCCATCCAACCTACATCGACGCGCTCTCATTTTCATCTTCATTACTGGTCATGATGAGTCTCCCTGCAGACACACTATTTCCCGAAGTTCACCCTTATGGCTGACAAAACCACGTCCATCATAAACTTTCATTCCCCTTTCTCCTCAGTCAAGAATATCCACTGAGGTGCAGTCCCAGTTCTGTGCCGTTCGTGTCCTCTAACATCCTTTTGTATTTGTTATTTCCCATGTATCCATTGACTTTGATTTCTTGCTCTTGGATTTCCAAGCGTTAAGGTTGTTATGGCAGGACAGGCAACGCTGGTTGTTGTGCAAAACTGGCTTACCTGTACTATTGATGCTAGGGAGTTCCACGAAGAGGAAAGGAATCCGCCTGTTTCGTCTTTCGTCCCTAGACTAAGGCACAGAAAATTTATAAAATATATAAAAAAAAATTTTTTTTTGTATACTATATAATAATTGAAAAAAAAAATTCATATTTTGATTGTTATGTAGGGTCCTGGTTGTTTGCCTTCTCTTCGCGTGGTTCTTATGCTTCCTGGCCCGCTTCTTCCACTCCCGTCTTTCCTCTGAACCGACGGGAAAAATTCGAGGTGGGCGGTTTAGATTAGCCGGGGGTGAGGATATAAGGGAGATACTTTGTTCGTGACATAGTTGTGCCATGACGACTGAAAGTAACCCATAGTAACCGCGTTTTTGTTAAGTTTAAGGTTCTCATTGATCCAGTCTGGACCATACGCTCCAGCCTGGACGATTGATTGTATCTATCATTATAATATGGCTTTAGTTATTACCAAAACTTATAACATTATCAATATTATAATTATGTTTCTCTCTTTTTAGTTGTGATATAAATTATGCTGATGTCTGCTTTGATAATATGGATATAATCCTAAAACATTTTGTCATAAAAGTTACCTTAAGAGGTATCATAACAGCACTATCTGTAACAACCATATTCATGAATAGACCCTCACAAATTACTTTGAAGGACTGGAAGTTAGATTATCCAGATTTTCAGGTTTATTTATTTCTATGGTATTTAAACTTGCAGTAATCTATTTTCATTATTTATTTAATGTTATGTGCTTGGAAAAGCAGTAGTAAACTAAACGTATTATTGCAGTTTACCCACTACTATTGGACCAGCAAATATTGACAAATTGAACAAACCCCTCTTGGAAATTTAAAGAAGCTACTTACAACCATACCTGTTATAAATATATGAAAGGGATGCTGATATAAATGAAGATAAGTGTGGTCAAATTGAGTAATACCGTTATTATTTTATTTTGGACTAGGGTTCCAATTTCTGGTCTGATTCCAGTTTTTAGTTCCTGATTTCAATCTTCGATTGTTCGAATTTTTATCTATGGGAAAGATTCCAGTTCCTGTTCTCTTAAGCTTGGAGCCATAGATTCAGATCTGTCTGGTCTGATTCCAGTTTTCAATCTCTAGCAACAAAATCTTCTTTTTTATTTGTTGGGGTTCATGTCTTCACGTCCAATCTCAGCTACAGCTTTGCAAGTCATATTTGCGTATGATTGGAGTCGATAAGTTCCGTAGTTTCCTCCCTTTACTCATTGCCGCACGACATGCATTATGTGGATTCGTTTTGTTCTCCACCTCTTGAATCTGATCCTGAACTTATGTACATAATTCATTTAATATATATATATTTTAAGTATAATTCCAATATATTTATCTAATTAAAATATATTATATAATTCTAATTCATATAACTTTTCTTATAGTTTTGCTTGGGCAGTGGATTTGGTTATCTTTCTATATATTCACAACACCTCCCACATCGTATATTACTTTTGAAGTGAAACTTATAGCTAAAACATTAAAACTTTGTTTCTCAGTCGTGTATCTATAATATTCCTAGATTTTGATTTTCCTACTATTGCAATCTTTTTGAGTGGCTTGTATTGATAGTCGTTATTGCTTAATCTTCCAGGAACTTCTTTTGCTATCGCGATTCTAGTACTCCCTATGATGAGATGATGATCCGGAAACATCTCATAGTTAAGTAAACCGTCCTTCATTTTTGCGGGTTAACAGACTAAGACCTGTAGAAATGTGTCGGTATCCACAATTGTTCTCATTCCCCATTAATATGAAATAACTCACAATATCCTCTCCTGAATGAGTCTACTCAAGATAGAGCAGTCCAACGGAATGTCCGCGAGACAAATCTCCCTGCCGCTTACGGAATTAGCTCCTAACTGCTACCGTAACACGCTTCCTGATGTGTTGTAAGTTTGGTTCCTGTGCTGTCTAGACATTCAACCACATCTAATTCGAACATCCACTTAATACTATCTACTTCGTTATTATATCTTTTGACCTTACCGGAATTACTTTCAATATTCTGTTCGCATCATCCGACTCTCACGAGAATAAGTGGAGCGAGGCACCTTCCAGTACTGTTGAGTACTAGTGTTCTATTACCGATACCTCCAGTCTGTGGTTCCTGACTCATTTAATTATCTCATACTATTATTTAGCTTTTTATATCTAATTTTTATAATTATAGTATCTCTCTCTCTC
>JABUQX010129732.1:7500-12500 GCA_015478945.1 Trachelipus rathkii
TCCTTCCGATTTTCTACCTAATGACTAAGAGCTATCCTGTCAATTTACCACTAAATTTATTTGTTCTTTATATCTATCCCATAACTCAACTGACCATCCAAAATTCTTCAACTATCTAAACTATCAAAATAAGACATTCTCTCTTCTTCTCCTATCTCTGAAATATTCAATTTCTTAGTGATTTCAACGTTTACCACCGCCAATGGCTTTCCTCTAATTCCTAAGATACAGTTGGTGAACTTACATACCATTTCTCTGTCCAGAATGCCCCTTAGTAGCTTTTCTCTAATTCTCAAGATACAACTAGTGAGCTTACCTACCATTTCCCTACACAGAATGACCTCGAGCAGTTAGTTCAATTCCCTACTCGTTTTCCTGATCATCCTGGAGATGTACCCAACAATCTAGACCTTTTCATAGCTTCCAATTCTTCTCCTTATTATGTTAAACTCTTTCCTCCTTTGGGTTCCTCCGATAACCTTCTTACATCTGTATCTTCTTTTATCTCTTCAAGTCTTCCTCAGGAAAGACCCCACGCCTACGGCGAGGATCTTCTAATAAACCATGGTTTAATTCCACTTGTTCTCGTGCTATTCGCCACAGGGACGTTGTTTTCAGGAAGTACCATCGTTTTCAAACTCCAGAAACTCACGCAATTTATAGTCATCCTGGAATGTTGCAAAATTAATTCTCCATGACACTAAAATTTCTTTTTCTCCGTAGAAAATGCAATAATCTTAATGGTTTCTTTTCCTCACGTCTTTTCTGATATTTTGCAAAAAGTGCTAACTCTAATTTGACTTATTTCTCTCTCCCTACTCTAGTATATTTCGACAGCACAACTGTAGTTTCACCTTCCGCTAAAGCTGAACTCTTCTCTCAAAGTTTTTCCTATAATTAATCTTTAGACAATTCCGATACTATTCCTCCCTCTCCAACCCCTCCACCTTATTTATGACTAACAGTAATTTCTTCTAAAGTCGTTCTCTCTCTCTCTCTCTCTCTCTCTCTCTCTCTCTCTCTCTCTCTCTCTCTCTCTCTCTCTCTCTCTCTCTCTCTCAGCTTAACATTAAGAAATCGTACTGTCCAGATTGTGATTCTCAAAACTTGTGATTCAGTGCTTGCACCCTGCCTTTTTAAAAAATTTCTTCTCTATCTATCTACTTTGACTTTTCCATTCTGCTGGAAACGTGCGCTCACTCAGCCATTGACGAATTAAGGGACTACCCTAAACCCTCAAACTATCGTACCATCTCCTTATCCTCCGATTTTTCTAAAGTTCTTGAATCCATCCTTAAGAGGAAGATTTAGAAACATCTCAATTTTTCAAATTTTATCCCTGATCGCCAGTATGGCATTTGAAACAAAAGTTCTCTCCTCTCTCTCTCTCTCTCTCTCTCTCTCTCTCTCTCTCTCTCTCTCTCTCTCTCTCTTCTCTCTCTCTCTCTCCT
Organism: Trachelipus rathkii; assembly: GCA_015478945.1. Classification (NCBI taxonomy): domain Eukaryota; kingdom Metazoa; phylum Arthropoda; class Malacostraca; order Isopoda; family Trachelipodidae; genus Trachelipus; species Trachelipus rathkii. Next base: position 8,952 of record JABUQX010129732.1, read on the forward strand.
CTCTCTCTCTCTCTCTCTCTCTCTCTCTTTTCTACTCTCTCTCTCTCTCTCTCTCTCTCTCTCTCTCTCTCTCTCTCTCTCTCTCTCTACTTCTCTTTCTAAACGAGCTTCCAAGAAGTTGAGTGATCGCAGGAGCCTTCGAAATTTCTTCACTCCACCTCAGTTGCTTGTACTTTATAGGGGCGTTGTTCGTCCCTGCATGGAGTATGCCTCACGCATCTGAGGTGATTCCACTTACACAGGTTTTGGAGTCTAATGCTTTTCGTCTCGTCGACTCTTTTGCCTTCACAAACTCTCTCCAGTCTCTTTCCGTCGAATTGGTGTGTCACATTCTTTGTACAATCGGTATTACAACAGACGCTGGTCTTTTAAACTCTCCAGTTGCTTATCCATTTTCTTACCTCCTCCTTGCAACACAGTCTCATCCATTTTCTATCCAACTTTCTAACCCCAGACTTAATTGCTATGCTCAATTTTACATATACTCCACTTTTAAAGTTTGGAACACACACACACCTTCTATCTATTATAGCAACTAATTTTGACTTGCACACTTTCAACCACCGTGTATCGGGGCATGTTTGCCCTTGAATTGGACCTGGTCTGGGAATTTCTCCAAACTTTGGAGGAATTTGATAGGTCTCCGGCCATTGCTCATCATAATATATATATATATATATATATATATATATTATATATATATATATATATATATATATATATATATATATATATATATAATATAATATATATATATTATATATATATATATATATATATATATATATTATATAATATATATAAATATTAATTATAGGGTTTGGGTCCGCTACCCACTTATTTTTACCCTAATACGCCCATGCAATGCTTCTGATTTTTTGTGCTTTGTTAAGGGCACCCCACCCCACCCCAGTCCTTGGGGTAATAAGGTAATGATTATATATATATATATATATATAATATATATATATATATATATATATATATATATATATATATATTATATATATATATATATATATAAGATTGGTTGTTTCGCAAGTCGGACACATGAAGATTTTCTTCGGCATGGTATAGGGGCGACAGGGCTAGCAACCCCGGTCCTTTCCTTTGTTGTATTACTCCTGGACCAGCGTTGGAATCTTTTGCGCCTAGAAGCAGATCCTCTGGAGAGCTCAGGGAGAACAGTTTTGAGGCCTTACATGGAAGAAGATTCCTAAGTTTCTACTGAAAGGGCGAGAAACCTACTGAGAGTGTTTTAACTCGAGGACTGGCGTCGGAAACATTGCGCCGTAGAAAATGATTTTTCTAGAGTGCTCTATTGTTAAGAGTTTCGGGCCAGAGAAGATGCTGGACCCACTGACAGGCGAAAAACCTCCTGGGAGTTTTTATAGATTATATATATATATAATATATATATATATATATATATATATGATATATTATATATATTATATATATATATATATATATATATATATATATATATATATATATTATATATATATATATATATATATATTATAATATATATATATATATATATATATATTGAAAAAGTACAATACAAAGACGAATTTGCTTCAAAATATTATAGCTTCAAATTCTGTATAGATTTTTTGTACTATCTTGACTAAAAATGCTTATGATCGAATCAAAATTATTGGTTTCAAATTTTGTAACAGCTTTGCATGCATGGGAGAATGAGGGAGAAGTTTGGCTGAGGGAATTATGGGCTTGGAAGGGGGTGGGGGGGAGTAATATTGATTGAACTTATGATTACTAATAATTTAATAAATTCATAGTTAAAAGATGATAGTTTTCGATAAATAGTTTTAGTTTATCTTTGGTTTTTATTTTTCAAGTGTACGGAACATTTCGCAACCTCCGCACCGTTTCCAGAGGTTGTCGCACTTGCGCAAGCAAAAATGAACTTTTGAACCGTTTGGAGGTGGGGAATAGGTGCGGAAGTTGCCCGGCCCTGAATATATATATCATATATATAGTATATATATATATATATATATATATATTATAATATATATAATGTTATAAACCCTCTATAATTTTTATCATTTATATATAATAATATCTATTATATATATATATTAGTGATTGTTAAAATGTTTCTTTTTATCAAAGTTAGACCTTGACTTGCAGTAAATTTTAGAAAATATTACAGAAAATGGTTTGTGATCATTAATTATTTGCTTGGAAATATAAAATAAATGTATTGATTTTAATTTTTAGTTATCTATGTTTTTTTTATATACCAACATGTTATTATATTGTTCTTTTTATGAAATAATATTTGTTTTGTAAAACATAATATTATTTTTATAATAATACTTGATATATTTGTTAAATTATGTAAATTACCTCTGATCTATTTGTGCATTTTAAATCTCCCGCCTTAATTGTTCTTTGCATTTTTTGTCTTATGCATTTGTCAAAGACTCTAAGTTTTGTAAAACATTGTTTGATTTTAGGTGTACGGGAAAAATATGTATAATGTAAAAATAATGCATTTAACGGGAATTTAACGAATGGTTTGAATATAGTAGAGAATAATGTTTAATATAATATTAATCAATCAGCCAAAAACTGTTTTTATTCCATAAAAGGGTTATAACTACTTGTGTTGATGGTTGACTAGCCGCGAGTAGCCCCTGTAAGGTGAAAGCTGCAATAGGCTATTACATGTGGTTTTTAGGTCTTACAGCGTAAAATGGAAGTTATTACGCAAGACTCCAAAAGAACTACAGCCCGTGAAGTGGAGGAAGAAGAAAAAGAAATAATTTCCAGCATACCTGCCACTTAATATTGGTGACCCAGAATTTGAACACCCTCTTCAAGCAGATGTTCCTCTTCGAGCAGAAGTTCCCCTTCTAACAGAAGTTCCTGGCAAGCAGACGTTACTCGCAAACAGAGGTTACTTGCAAGCAGAGTTCCCTCACAAGCAGAAGTCTCTTTCCTAAGGTGACTCAAGCAGAAAACCGCTCTCACAGTACTCAAGAAGATGTTCTTAGAACACCAGCAGCCCTTAGCGGAAGGCCAGGTCGAAGAAGAATAAACATCGCCTTCAAGAACACCCTCTCAAAAGTTGCCTACCGACAACGACCAACTGCAACTTTCAGCAGGAGACTAGTCCGAAGAAAAGGCATTCAGCACCATACAGACCAGTGTAGTCGTGAACATCAGTCTCACTGTTAATACTCAGGCTTACAGGCCTCAGTTTAACATGGCTGATTCCATCATCATTGATATCAATTTCAATATATCACAGTAACGAAAATCTTCAAACAACATCAGACTGGCGAAGACGAGAGCAAGTCACATCATTAATCCCAGGCATATTAGCCTATGTTTAACGTGACTATTTTCGTCGTCTCTAATGACAATTTATAAGATAACGATTTCTTTCAAGCAACATACAGAATGGTGGAGACAGGAGCATTAGTCACTCAGTTAAATACCTCAGGTCTATCAGCCTCATTTAACGGTGCCTTTTCCGTCGACAGTAAATGGCTCTAATTGTTTTCCTTCTTC
>JABUQX010129732.1:17500-20000 GCA_015478945.1 Trachelipus rathkii
TTTCACTCTATTTTGCAAGTTAAAGATTAAATTATTTCCAATTTCAATACTAAATATAACAACCATAATACCAATTATAAAAATTATTGTAATATTGAAAAAAAAGCATAAAGCGTGATAACTATAAATTTGCCTTATGTGCGGGAGCAAGGGGAACGAGTTTTTAAATCGAAGTTTAAAATTTCACGCTATTTTGGTAGTTAAAGATTCAATTATTTCCAATTTCAACACAGATTATAATAATAATAATAATAATAATAATAATAATAATAATAATAATAATAATAATAATAATAATAATAATAATAATAATAATAATAATAATAATAATTATAATAAAGTAAAGAATCGTAACTACTACTAGCAAATAAAAATAACAATAAAATAATAATAATAAATAATAATAATAATAATAAATAATAATAATAATAATTTAATAATAATCTGAAAATTAATAACTATAACGATTAACACAATAAAATAATAATAATAATAATAATAATAATAATAATAATAATAATAATAATAATAATAAAATAATAATACTCAAATCACAATTCTCACTTTTTTCAATCAAATAAAACTTAGATATATTTAAAAATGAGGGGAATATTGAATTCTCGTAATACTACTACTACTACTACTACTACTACTACTACTAATAATAATAATAATAATAATAATAATAATAATAATAATAATAATAATAAATAAATAATAATAAATAATAATATATATATATATATATATATACATATATATATATATATATATATATATATATATATATATATATATATATATATATATATATATATATATATATATATATATATATATATATAAGATATATATAATAATATATATATATATATATATATATATATATATTATTATGTATATATATATATATATATATATATATATATATATATATATAAATAGCATAATATAGAGATGGGGACCTCATAAATGGAATACAGAGCATATGCAAAATAAAAAAAAATCGGAAATTGGTTCCAAATGGAGAAATATACTAGGATAGCAGATAAAGTACTACCAAGAATTATCCCAGCCAATTGTAGTTTGACTGAGATTAATAGACTATATTATGCAGTTGCCAGGGCAGTAGCGGACTGTATGAAAGCTAAAGTAGTCAAAACCAAGAAAGCAGGAGAAAAAAGGAAGAACAAAGAAAAGATACCACCGTGGAAATATAGACTACAACAGGAAGTAAGTAAACTAAGACAAGAGGTATCGATAATAGATGCTTACCGACGTGGTGTGATAACATCAAAACAAACTATAAGAAGAGTAAAAAATATATTAAGGAGAGAAAACACAGTGCAGAGTAACCAAATAACTCAGGCCATTGCAAGTAGAAAGATGTTAATAATAGCAAAGGCTAATAAGATTAAAAGGTATGATAAGAGAGATAAAGAGAAAAAAACAAAATCAAATGTTTAAAGAGGATCAGGGAAGGTTCTATAGAGAACTACGAAATGATTCCATAAAAGTGTCAAACCCTCCTCCCAAAGAGGAAGTGGATAGATTCTGGAAAGGAATTTATGAAGATGAAAGAATGTTTAATAATCAAGCAGAATGGCTAGAGCAAATAAAGAATAGCCAAGAAACAATTAATATCGAACAAATGGAACATGTTGCAATTACAAAAAAAGAGATTGAAGATGTAATTAAAAAGAGTAGCAACTGGAAAACACCTGGACCAGATAGAGTTCAAAATGTATGGCTTAAGAAAATAAGAACACTATTGGAACCGCTTACCGCATGTTATAATAGAATTATAAATGGAAGAGAAGAAATTCCTCAGTGGTTAACAACTGGAGAAACTGTGCTGATCCCAAAAAGCGAAGAAACCCAGAGACCAGAAAAGTATAGACCCATCACGTGTCTGCCAACCTTATATAAGGTGTTTACGGGAGTGTTGGCAAAAAGGATCCAAGGACATTTGGATAACAATAACATCATAAGCGAAGAACAAAAAGGATGTTGTAAAAATAGTTATGGAACTAAAGACCAATTACTCATCAACAAAATGATTACAGAAAATTCGAGGAGGGCCCAGAAAAACCTAAGTATGGTATGGATAGACTATAAAAAGGCCTACGATAGTGTCCCTCACAATTGGATCAGAGAAGTTTTAAAAATATATATAAAATTAGCCCTGAAATTATAAGATTCATAGACAATGCAATGAAGATATGGAAAGTTAATATAAATCTCCATTATGAAGAAGGAACTTTGGTAATAGAAGAAGTAAAAATTAAGCGAGGAATATTCCGGGAGACTCCATCTCTCCTTAATTTTGTGCCCTCACGCCAATAAATCCTTTGATTGAACATTTCATACTTTGGGGATTGGATATCGGATAAATTCGAGAAAATCGAGAAAGAACACCCAAAATGAATTTCCCACCTATTTATATGACGCTTGAAACTCTACCTGTCAAATTAGAAGGAGAACGCATTAAACAATAGAA
>JABUQX010129732.1:25000-27321 GCA_015478945.1 Trachelipus rathkii
ATTATAATAATTATTTGTGAAAGCCTTGTGTTATACCAACTTACCAAGTACTATTTAATTGCCCAAGCAAACAAAGCTATTTTGTATACCAAATTAGGCAGAATAAAAATACAAATGCTCGGTGCCTAATGCATTGTCAATTTAACCGGCTGATCTGCCGTGATATATTAAAATATGTGCTTTATTAATTGTGTTTATAAAAAGTAATTACTGTGCTATTATTGCAATTACATTGAAATTGATTATCATCATCTGTCATATTATTATTTCACGTGCACAATTAATAAACTTCAAAAGCAGAAAAAACCTTTTCACTCCATCATCCAATTATTAATTACTTATTTAATTGGTCTGAGTAATAACCTCAGAGCATCATTCTGGTGACCCCAGAGTGACATGCAATACCATGCAACATTGCAATCTGCAATAAAATGCAGTCCCTTCTGAAATGGACCTAAAATTTTTCTATTAAAACAGTGAAAAAAAAACAGTGATAGTGAAAGTTCCAAATTATACAGCAAGTGTTTATTAAAAATTTGAAGAAAAAAAAGTGAAATTATTATGAATATTAATCTATAAAAGGCAGTAGTAATAAAAATAAAGAAAAACAAAAAGAGAAGAAATTGAAACTCGCTGTAACGGAATATTTTTTTTGCTATCCAAAAATTCAAACGATCATTTTAGGCCTAGAAAAAGTGCGCCAAAAATTTGAAACAACGTCATTTCGAGTGTGAAATGGCATCAACGAACACTCTCACTCATGAAAAAGCCAAACAAATCGCCCCAAGAAACTCTGTTGAAACAACAGCTTCCCCAACAACGATGAAAAAAATGGGGAAATAAGCAGTCTCCTTCACCCAAAATCTGTTACTTTCCCCCCATAAACGAAGATCTGTCCCTTTCTTCAAGAGTTGGATACTCGGAAAACATTCCCGCTCATACCCACACGGGTGGAGAAGTCAACGACAAAAACCCTCATTCTCCCCCACAAATGGAGGTAAGCCTTACTCCCACCAAAACGAGACTCTTAAGAAAAAAATAAACGACCACAACAAACCTCCTTCTCAAATCCAACCTGAGGAAGAACTCGGGAAAAAATATAACAACAACTAAGAAATTGTAATAGTAAGACTGTGATTAATAAATAATAATAATAATAAAAAAAGTAATAAAAATTAATAATTAATAATAATAATAATAAAAATAATAATAGAATTTAAAAATAAAAAAAATAAAAATAATAATAATAATAATAAAAGTGAATAAAAATAATAATAATAATAATAATAATAATAATAATAATAATAATAATAATAATAATAATAATAATAATAATAATAATAATAATATAATAAAATAATAATAATAATAATAATAATAATAATAATAATAATAATAATAATAATAGAATTTAAAAATAATAATAATAGTTCCTGTGAAATAAATTATAAAATTTAAAATTATATTTTGTAATATGGTATAGAAAAAAATTATTATACAATTAAATCTGATAAATTCAGATAAATGATGTTCCTTCCATAATAAAACAAAAATAGAAAATATATTCAAATGTAATAAAATTTTAGAAAAAATGATGGTAACAAATGTAAGTAATTTTGATAAAAACAAAGATTTTCCATATATTTCATGCCAATTATTGTATTATTGAATAGGCCTAACGTAGAGCGAGGCCAAAATAGCCCTTCCCCCCCATCCGAAGCCATTGTAGTCAAAACTTAAAATTCGCGTGACTAAGCGTTGCAGCTGTAAAAGTAGACTATAGATGGAAGAGGCTGAGGGGAAGGATTGATTGTTTTTCATAAAGTGTAAAAATTTATGATTATAATTATATGTCAAAGTAATAAATGTAGTATAGGTAATAAAAACACAATGTGAAGGTGAGTAGCTCATACGAGACAAAGCCTGAATCAGATATACAAAAGTTAAGCGCGCCTGCGCAGAGATAACGGTATATCGCAGTCCTAAAATTTAGGAAACCTTGTAAAATTTATTATTTTGATGCATGATTTATGAGTTTAAGTTTCCACTTATTTTCAAATTTCCCGCTCTACCTAGACTCTTGTATTCAAAACTAATTTAAATTAAATAAATATACAATTTTTTGAAACGAAAAAAATTATGTAGTACCGTAAAAAATCGGGCAAACTAGAAAACAGAAAATAGAATCCGATAGAAAACGGAAAAATTTTGGGCGAGTCGTCTTCCTTCACAGGCCCAAAGCCACATCGACCAGCTCTTTAAACTCGAAGTAAAAAGAGAGAGAGAAAGGAAAGAGAGATTATAAAAAAAAAAAAAAAAAT
>JABUQX010129733.1:0-18655 GCA_015478945.1 Trachelipus rathkii
AGTTTAATTATGATGCAATTCCACAAATAGCCAACACACCGATCCTCACAAATGGTGTTTCCACTAATTTAGTTTTAGTCCTTTGAAATGACACTGTTCCAATATCAGCACTTGCAATTTTTACTCACTTTGTAATTAAAACTAAAGCTCAAAAATCTTATTCTCCTACAATTAAATATTTCATAGAGATACAAAAATACAAATATATATATATATATATATATATATATATATATATATATATATATATATATATATATATATATATATATATATATATATATATATATATATATATATATATATAATATGTATGTGTGTGTGTGTGTAGTAGTAGTTTTTGATATATATAATATTTGTATTTATCTATTTTTTGTCCCACCCCAGTCCCCTTTCTAATCTTATCCCCATCCCATAGCAAAGTGATGAATGAAGTGCAAATGTAAATTGAGTGGGAGAGATAGGAAGAAGAATATCCCCTTTCTACTAATATATACATATTTTCCTCCGGAAATCGGACAGAAATAAAAAAAAAAAAAAAAAAACGAATTATGAGAATATGAGCCTTAAAATAAAAATCACCACAGTGTCCGGGTAAATTTGACGAGTTTTCTAGCAGATGTTGCTTGTGCAATTTGTTTACATTTATTAAAAGGCACTTCCGCTGAGGGAAAAGAATGTTTTGTCGATGAATCTAACTTGAAAGTTGGTGAGTCGTCATTGACACTTTTAGGTTGATAATTATCAATCCCCTCAGGGAAGTGCCTTCGTCATATCCCTTTTAAGACTTCATCCTGCAAACTTGCAAATCTAGAAGTTAAATTCGCTCTCATAGGAGATATATTTTTCTCCTCTGGCATCTTTCTTTTTAGAAGAGTGCCTCGTCGTCTAGGTCCGTCGTTGTCATCTTTCTTCACACTAGGTTGAGAAGTAGCTATCCTAGCGGGGTGTTCTATTGATCTAAATTTAGAGCAACGGGCTCCACCTTTAACGGATGAATGTGATGAACCTCCTGTCCCTTCATCAGGAACCCATTGACCAGTCTTCACCAGTTCTCTGTTAACAGCAGCCAAACGTTTTTGAGCTTCAGTCGTATAGGGTGTATGCTGCTGTTCTACATTTATGACTACAGGAGCCAAACAGGGGGTCTGTACAGGGTCTCCCCCAGGGGTTGTTGATTCACTGATTGTAGAAACAGATACATCTTTATTTTGTGGTGCTGGATGGCCCCCGGGTGCTATTGGGCACCTTGGAGGGGAAAATAATAAATATATAGCACGCTCTTCACTCGGATGATCTTGCATTAACAGAGAGGGACCGTCGCCAACCGATGTTTCTTAAACCATAGGAGGCTGCTTATCTACATTTGTGACTACGGGAGCCAAACAGGGGGTCTGTACAGGGACTCGCCAGGGGTTGTTGATTCACTGATTGTAGAAACTTGTAAATTTGTAGGCTTTGGTTATGAATGGCCCCGGGTGTTATTGGGCCCCTTGGAGGGGAAAATAATTAATATATAGGATCCTCTTCACTTGAATGATCTGACCTTAATGTAGAGTGACCGTCGCCAAACGATGTTTCTTCAACCATAGGTTTGTCAAGCTTTTTTTTCTTTAATGAGGGAGATGGAGGATAATCCTCCATCTTCTCTACTGCTTTTCTTTTCATGACCCCCTTATTCTTCAATAGGGGTGCTAACTTTTCAGAAAAAGCCCCACGTTGGGCGCCAGAAATATGTTATGGTTCTATTGTGAAACCGTCGTTTGAGCTGGAATCCTGCTGATGGTAGGTATTATACTACCTTAGGAATTGGAGGTTGCACAAAAAAAACAAATATATATCAGGTTTAATTTCAATGATTACTCAAAAAATAAAATACCAAAACAAAATTACAATGAAAAATATAAAAAATAAAAGAAACTTGTCTTAAAAAAAAATCCTTTTTATAATACGGTGTCCATTTAACACAATCTCAAAAAAAATACATGAAAATAAAATGCTCAAAAAATCTCCCTTCCCAAAGCTGCAGCTTTACCACTAACCACAAATAGCTGGTAAAAATAAATTAAATTTTCAATGAAAGTCACTTTGCCGTGTTGGCTGTCAGGGAAATCAGTAGTTGTCTCTCTGAATCCTTGTTTCTTTGATGAGTTATACCCTGAGATGACTCTTATTTAAAAACCACTGTACCGCTTCAAATCACTGCATAGACGTAGTCCAAAATAAAACTGGAGAATCTTCAGTTTTTGGTTCTCTATTATCTTTCTCCTCAAATAGCCAACACACCGATCCTCACAAATGGTGTTTCCACTAATTTAGTTTTAGTTCTTTCAAATGACACTATTCCAATATCAGCACTTGCAATTTTTACTCACTTTGTAATTAAAACTAAAGTTCAAAAATTTTATTCTCCTACAATTAAATATTACCATTTACCAGAAAACAAGGATGTATATATATATATATATATATATATATATATATATATATATATATATATATATATATATATATATATATATATATATATATATATATATATATATATATATATGCACATAAATGTGGATATATACAATCCTTGTATTTATACCCCCACCCTAGTTCCCTTTACTAATGCTATGCCCATCCCATAGCAAAGTGATGAATTAAGTGCAAATATAAACTTAGTGGGAGAGATGGGAAGAAGAATATCCCCTTTCTACTAATATTATTTTTATTTTTTTTTCTCATCAGCAACAGCAGTCTCCCTAAAAAACAAATTATCAGAATATGAGCCTTAAAATAAAAATCACCACAGTGTCCGGGTAAATTTGAAGAATTTTCTAGCAGATGTAGCTTGTGCAATTTGTTTACATTTATTAAAAGCACTTCCGCTGAGGGAAAAGAATATTTTGTTGATGAATTTAACGTGAAAGTTGGTGAGTCGTCACTGACACTTTTAGATTGATAATTATCAATCCCCTCAGGGAAGTGCCTTCGTCATATGCCTTTTAAGACTTCATCCTGCAAACTTGCAAATCTAGAAGTTAAATTCACTCTCTTAGGAGATATATTTTTCTCCTCTGGCATCTTTCTTTTCAGAACATTGCCTCATCGTCTAGGTCCGTCCTTGTCATCTTTCTTCACACTAGGTTGAGAAGTAGCTATCCTAGCGGGGTGTTCTATTGATTTAAATTTAGAGCGACGGGCTCCACCTTTAACGGATGAATGTGATGAACCTCCTGCCCCTTCATCAGGAACCCATTGACCAGTCTTCACCAGTTCTCTGTTAATAGCAGCCAAACGTTTTTGAGCTTCAGTCGTATAGGGTGTATGCTGCTGTTCTACATTTGTGACTACAGGAGCCAAACAGGGGGTCTGTACAGGGTCTCCCCCAGGGGTTGTTGATTCACTGATTGTAGAAACAGATACATCTTTATTTTGTGGTGCTGGATGGCCCCCGGGTGCTATTGGGCACCTTGGAGGGGAAAATAATAAATATATAGCACGCTCTTCACTCGGATGATCTTGCATTAACAGAGAGGGACCGTCGCCAACCGATGTTTCTTAAACCATAGGAGGCTGCTTATCTACATTTGTGACTACGGGAGCCAATTAGGGGGTCTGTACAGGGACTCGCCAGGGGTTGTTGATTCAGTGATTGTATAAACTGGTAAATCTGTAGGCTTTGGTTATGGATGGCCCCCGGGTGTTATTGGGCCCCTTGTAGGGGAAAATAATAAATATATAGGATCCTCTTCACTTGAATGATCTGACCTTAATGTAGAGTGCCCGTCGCCAAACGATGTTTCTTCAACCATAGGTTTGTCAAGTTTTTTTTTCTTTAATGAGGGAGATAGAGGATAATCCTCCATCTCCTCTACTGCTTTTCTTTTCATGACCCCCTTATTCTTCAATAGGGGTGCTAACTTTTCAGAAGAAGCCCCACGTTGGGCGCCAGAAATATGTTACGGTTTTATCCTGCCGATGGTAGCTATTATACTACCTTAGGAATTGGAGGTTGCACAAAAAACAAATATATTTCAGGTTTAATTTCAATGATTACTCAAAAAATAAAATACCAATACAAAATTAGGCAGCCCCACGTTGGGCGCCAGAAATATTTTACGGTTCTATTGTGAAACCGTCGTTTGAGCTGGAGTCCTGCCGATGGTAGCTATTACACTACCTTAGGAATTAAAGGTTGCAGAAAAAACAAATATATTTCAGGTTTAATTTCAATACTAACATTGAAAAAAAAATTTTTTATAAAATTAAAACTTAAAAGAAATTTAAAAAGAAATAAAAAGACGACATTGAAATTTTTTTGGCATTATAATATAAGATTTTTAAAAATTCTTAAAAAGCTTCAGTAAGCTCAAAAAAATCTCCCTTTCCCAAGCTGCAGCTTTACCACTAACACAAATAATATTATATATATCAGTTGAAATTTTCCAACAGAGATCACACAGCCGTGTTGGCTGTCAGGGAAATCAGTAGTTGTCTATCTGAATCCATGTTTCTTTGACGAGTTATACCCTGAGATGACTCTTATTTAAAAACCACTGTACCGCTTCAAATCACTGCATAGACGTAGTCCAAATCCCCAATTCAGGATTATCACTTGCAAGTCCAGGGAAAAAAAAACTGGAGAATCTCCAGTTTTTGGTTCTCTATTATCTTTCTCCTCAAATAGCCAACACACCGATCCTCACAAATGGTGTTTCCACTAATTTAGTTTTAGTCCTTTCAAATGACACTATTCCAATATCAGCACTTGCAATTTTTACTCACTTTGTAATTAAAACTAAAGTTCAAAAATCTTATTCTCCTACAATTAAATATTTCATGAAATACAAAATACAAATATATATATATATATATATATATATATATATATATATATATATATATATATATATATATATATATATATATATATATATATATATATATATACTCACTGTAGGTGAAAGCATATATCGTGAACAATATTTGTTACTATTACAGTAGAATTGAAATTTGCCATCCCATAGCAAAGTGATGAATGAAGTGCAAATGTAAACTGTGTGGGAGAGATAGGAAGAAGAATATCCCCTTTCTACTAATCTATACATATTTTCCTCCGCAACAGCCATCTCCCTGAAATGACAAAAAAAAAAAAAAAATTATGAGAATATGAGCCTTAAAATAAAAATCACTAAATTTGACGAGTTTTCTAGCAGATGTTGCTTGTGCAATTTGTTTACATTTATTAAAAGGCACTTCCGCTGAGGGAAAAGAATGTTTTGTCGATGAATCTAACGTGAAAGTTGGTGAGTCATCACTGACACTTTTAGGTTGATAATTATCAATCCCCTCAGGGAAGTGCCTTCGTCATATCCCTTTTAAGACTTCATCCTGCACACTTGCAAATCTAGAAGTTAAATTCGCTTTCTTAGGAGATATATTTTTCTCCTCTGGCATCTTTCTTTTTAGAAGAGTGCCTCGTCGTCTAGGTCCGTCATTGTCATCTTTCTTCACACTAGGTTGAGAAGTAGCTATCCTAGCGGGGTGTTCTATTGATCTAAATTTAGAGCAACGGGCTCCACCTTTAACGGATGAATGTGATGAACCTCCTGTCCCTCCATCAGGAACCCATTGACCAGTCTTCACCAGTTCTCTGTTAACAGCAGCCAAAAGTTTTTGAGCTTCAGTCGTATAGGGTGTATGCTGCTTTTCTACATTTATGACTACAGGAGCCAAACAGGGGGTCTGTACAGGGTCTCCCCCAGGGGTTGTTGATTCACTGATTGTAGAAACAAATACATCTTTATTTTGTGGTGCTGGATGGCCCCCGGGTGCTATTGGGCACCTTGGAGGGGAAAATAATAAATATATAGCACGCTCTTCACTCGGATGATCTTGCATTAACAGAGAGGGACCGTCGCCAACCGATGTTTCTTAAACCATAGGAGGCTGCTTATCTACATTTGTGACTACGGGAGCCAAACAGGGGGTCTTACAGGGACTCCCCAGGGGTTGTTGATTCACTGATAAACTGGTAAATCTGTAGGCTTTGGTTATGGATGGCCCCCGGGTGTTATTGGGCCCCTTGTAGGGGAAAATAATAAATATATAGGATCCTCTTCACTTGGATCATCTGACCTTAATGTAGCAAACAAATGTTACTAAACATAAAGTTTGTCAGTTTTTCTTTAATGGGGGAGATGGAGGATAATCTAATCTTTATTTCTTTTCTGTGTTATATTCTAATAGGGGTGCTAACTTTTCAGAAGAAGCCCCACGTTGTGCGCCAGAAATATGTCGTGGTTTATAGGCCACCCGTACCCCCTCGACACGTGAGTACTGCAAAAAACAAAATATAGCTTCAACAGCTCAATGATTACTCAAAATAAAATACCAATACAAAATTAGAGGCAGTTCACATTGGGCATATTGAAATATTCTGATTTCTATTAGTGAAATAACATCTGTTTGATGATCATACCAGTGGTAGCTATTACACTACTGCCCAGGTGGAGTTGCAAAAAACAAATATATATTCAAACAATTTCAATGGTACTCAAAAAAAAATACCAATATACAAAATTACAATGAAAATATAAAAAAATAAAAGAAACTTTATCTTAAAAATCTTTTTATTAGTCCATTTAACACAATCTCAAAAAATACATGAAAATAAAATGTAGCTCAAAAAATCCGCTACCAATATGCACACTATACAAATAATAATTGATCATATATCAGTTGAAATTTTCCAACAGAGATCTCACAGCCGTGTTGGCTGTCAGGGAAATCAGTAGTTGTTGTCTCTCTGAATCCTTGTCTTTGACGAGGTATACCCTGAGATGACTCTTATTTAAACGGCACTGTACCGCTTCAAATCACTGCATAGACGTAGTCCAAATCCCCAATTCAGGATTATCACTTGCAAGTCCAGGGAAAAAAACTGAAATAAATGATTTTAGAGTCAAATTTGTTTACTCATATTTTTTTCAATTTATTCCATTATCCCTTAGTCACACCTATCATTAACGGGTTAAACTTCTTACCTGGAGAATCTCCAGTTTTTGTTTCTCTATTATCTTTCTCCTCAAATAGCCAACACACCAATCCTCACAAATGGTGTTTCCACTAATTTAGTTTTAGTCCTCTCCTTATATATATATATATATGTATATATATCTCATATATATATACTTTTTTTCTCTTTCTCTCTATATATATCTCTATATATATATATATATATATCTCTATATATGTAATGTTTTTTTGATCTCAAAATTTGAGGCGATACGATACCGGTAAAAGTACTAAGCTATTTTTCATTGCCGATACGATGCGATACCAAAATTTTTGCGATACCCGATACGATAAATAGTTTTATCCTAAAACAAATATAATATATATATATATATATATATATATATATATATATATATATATATATATATATATATATATATATATATATATATATATATATATACTATATATATATATTAATGATCTATTAACCAATTTATGAGCTTAATCTCTGCTGCGTAAATGTCGGTTCACCAACCATCATGTCATTATTGAGTTTTTTTTTGTCACGTGATGATGGTGTTGGTCAAGACATTATAGAGGGAATGTAGCTATCCATATTTGCAACTTAATTGTTTTTAATAATTTTCTCTGTTAAGGAGGCAATTGGATAAATTTTTGTTGTGATTCATGGCACTTCCACCTGCTCGAGTAATATGTACAGGTGTACATAATCTGTACCAAAGTGAAAGTAGAAGTCTTCGTGACTAGATATTTTTTATGCTAGAAGTGATAAAATTAGTATGTTTTATGATGTTTGTTTCTTCGATCTTATTCTCAGTAAGAATCGCTACAGTACATTTTTAATTTTCTTTAAAGAATAAAGGTGAAAACGTTGCACGTTAAATTTCGCATAAAATAATAATTGTGGTGGGAATTTCATTTCTTAGAATTCACTTCAGTGAAATCGTTACAAAAATTTTAAATTAACATACAAATTTTTCCATATTAAATTGTGTACACTTCGAGCAATTGTTTTTATGTTTGATAAAATGGTTACTTCTAAAACATTTTTAGTTATAGGTATCGATGCTTAAGCTGTTGGAGGAAGCTGGTGTAGAATTTTTGAAAAATTATAAAATGATTTTTAAGTTTACTTCTGTGAAATTTCTCACTACCAGACTTTAAAAATCATCTTTCCTACTTCGCTTTAATAAGCATAGTTTCAAAATCTATATTTGGGTTTAAGCTACTTAGTACAGTACAAGTTCTGTACTCGAAATTGAAAGATATAAAATGTCTTAAGTTATTACCCACACGTATAAGAAATAAAACTGTATCGAAATATAAAAGTTTCGCCTTTATTCCGGGACAATTAGAATATCAATGTCTATAACAAAAATAATTTACATCATACTGATAATACCCGGATACACAAACAAATTTTTCATATTAGAAAGCATGGAGAGTATCTATAAGTTTGAGACGATGAGGGCATAATAGGAAAATATAAGAATATAAGCATTACCAAATCTTAGAATATATATATAAATTAAGTTAAAAAACATAGCAATTCAGTATAATATGAAGTTATTCGTTATCAAAATTTTGGAATGGCGTTGTCACTAGGAAAGGTTATGTTGGAGATTTAGACTCGATATATACAAAATTATGAGAAACGGTGGAGAGTATGGGTAAATTATGGTTTAGTATCTTCATAAATATATTTAGAAACAAGCTAATTGAATGATTTTTTTAGTAATAGTTCAACATTTTGGTTAATTCGTTAAATGGCGTACAACTTAGGCAGTGTGTGACCATAACTCTAGTTATTATGCATGTGGATGTTTGGTACGTATATATTATATCGATATTCTATTAAATCACTTAATTGACCCCTAATTAATTTATTATATATATATAATATATATATTTATTATTTTATATATAAATTGAGTATATTTAATTTATATTTTTTTTTTTATTTTAGAACTAATTAAGTATCTTATTTCTCGTTAAAGCTACTCATACTAGATATAATTCGCTATTATTTTATTTAATAATACTATCGATTATGCCTCGTTCTATGTAATTTCTCTGCAGGATAGAAAGCAGCATCGGAGGATTAATAATATTGTAAAGTATCAAGAATTAATAATTTATAGATTGTAGTTAATACCTATTTATGCTATTATTATGTATATATATATTAATATATATAATATATATATATATAGTAATATATATAAATATAATATATATATAAATATATAATAATATATATTAAGAATAAAATATATATATATATATATATATATAAATTACATATATATATATACTAAATATATATAATATATATAATATCATTATTTTATTTACACTATAAGAACCTTATTAGATATTTTTTAGTTAATAAAAAATTTAACAATCCCTAGGGTGCTTTGTGAATGATTGCATGAGCATGTTTGGTTAGTGGTATGACTGGGACAGTCTCGATTAGGGATCTACTTTGTTGGCTTTTACTGTCTCTATATTCTATAATAGTTACTTATAATGTCTTAAGTCGATATAAGAGAAGAAAGTAGAAGGTAAAGGATGAATATTACTTTCCTAGTTCTATCGATTTCAAGAAATATGGGATCAGGCTCTGTAAAAATGATCTGGACTTGAGAAGATTCATGGTGACTGAGTTAGATAAGAAATGTATGGATGGCATGCGAATTGTTTAGTTGAAATTCGGACTTGAAGGTAGGGAAGGGTAATTGTTGACGAGAGAGACGAAATCTATAGTGTGTAGGTTGGTTGGAGGGACTTATATATATGTTTGTTGACTAAATCTAATATATACAATTTTTTTTAGTAATTGTAAAAGTTTTGTCATTGAAAGTGTCAGAATGTATCCCTTTAATCGCCAAATGATGTGTATATAGGCTAGAATTTATAAGTAAATAGCGATTGGTGCTGAGGATAAGAAAAATCATCCCCCTAGTGCATACTCTTAGAGTCACTATTTACTAATTGAGTATATTTTTGCAAATCAGGTAAGATCAGAGTAGCATTACAGCCGCCTAAATAATGCATAATAATTTAATAAATTAATAGGTGGAAAAATTATATTCCATCGTTAATAAGGTTACATATAATATACTATGCTATCTTGAAGAAGATTAAAATATATCAAATTATAATTAAAGTAGTTTTGAGAGGAAGTTTTAAAAAGAATAAGGGCAAAGATCTTACACAACTTAACATATGAAATATGCTCGTATAAATAAGGTATTAGGAATTAATATATAGGTTTAATGAATATATTGGAGCTGTAGGAGTGAAGTGCAGGTTTAGAGTATTTGTTTGCTATAAGATTAATATCTTTACAATTTAAGTTCATGATCATCACTGAGAAACCTATATTAAAAATTCATACAGTAACAGCGGCAGTAGAAAATACTAAAAATATATTGAAAAGGGAATAGATAGAGAAATTCATCGCAAAAAAGAATTGTCGAGTACACATAGAAGGAAAAACTTTTTTTTTTTTATATTATCTTCATACGGCAATATCTGGATTATCAAGACTGAGGTACGAATATTTTATCTTTTAGGGGGTCGAGCTGAACGGTGGACAGAAGGATTGTGAAGAGGCTTGCACATTCTTATACGCGATGATTCACTACACACCGAAATGTAGAAGAGCACATCAAACGCTCCGCAGGATTTTCATTATGCACTCTATAACGTCTGTGTGTAAAAGTCTTGTCAATTTACGAGATTTTTGTGTCTGTGGCTAAGTTCATATAGCACACAGTAAGAAAAAAAAATATTTTTGCATGTTTTATTAATTCAAGAAAAAGTTCATCTCATTTAGCCATCAGCCATATAGTGCGTTCAATATGTTCGTACTGTAAACTTTGTCAGCTTCAAAATATTCTGCGTTAGAGCTTTGGAGATAAAAATCAAAAAAAAAATACCACTATCTTTTAAACAAATTTTTATAGCAACTTATACTTCCAAGATCTTATCGAAATTTCTTGTATCTATGTCATAATTAAGCTTGGGGGAGGATAATCATGTGGACTTTACTTTAATAAGATAACTACTCCGAATTATATATTCCACGACTATACGACCTCCTAACCTCACTTCAAAAAAAATTACATATTAAAGACGTCTGACTCGACTACCACTCTCCTGCTAAAATTACCATATCAATAGACTCCACCGCTCTTCAGATATTTTACCTGATCTCGGTACGACACTATAGTATATGACATCAAAGTACCGACTTCCACGAATCACTTGAGATTCGATTATACCATCCCAAAAACACATTATATCAAAATTCATTAATATGCAGACATAAAATTGCTTTTCGCAACCTCAAAATAATCAGAATCTCTTTAACATCTCTTTATAAACGGTATTAATTTTTCTTTCGGAATTATTAGAAAATTTCTAATACGCCATCATCATAGCCTGCTCATAAAAAATTTATAGTGTAAAACTGACACTAAAATAAAACTACAACCGATATCCATATTATACAATACAATTAGGCAAAATACTTGAAAAAAGTAACTAGTAATTAAATTTTTTTAATTAAATATTATAATATTGAAATTTACATATATAACTCTTAATTAACGACATGCAGTTTTGTTTTAGGAAGAACAGATCCAACAACTGTAAAGCTCTTGTATGTTTGATCACTGAAAAAAGATATGTTAAAACATAAGACGCTAATTAAACATATAAGTCAAATATATATCTTATTCTTTTGTATTTTTACTAGGATTCTTAAAAAAGCAATTTTGATACAATAGAATAAATGATATAATACTATATACTTATTATAGCTAATAAAATAGAATATAAGATAGGGTAATATAATGAAGGTAAACAACACATCTATAATAATAAATAAGTAGTAATAAGAAGTAACATATTCTATTAAAAAATACAACAAGAATAACAATGTATCTTTAAAATATTTATGTAAATCATTAAATTAAGAGCTTACAAAAACACTCACTAGGAAATGTTTCTACTACTCAGGAATTATTCTTGGCCTTAATATATTATATCCACATTATAACTACCAATGATTCATGTTTCAATATCAATAGACTCTCTCACGAGTTTATTATATCTGCTGATGATTAAATTATTCATACTAATATAGTAAGAATAAAAATTCACGGTAAGA
This sequence comes from Trachelipus rathkii, assembly GCA_015478945.1. NCBI lineage: Eukaryota > Metazoa > Arthropoda > Malacostraca > Isopoda > Trachelipodidae > Trachelipus > Trachelipus rathkii. The sequence continues at coordinate 12,215 of JABUQX010129733.1, forward strand.
AACATCTCTTATTTACACTTATAAGAAAACAGATAGTAACACTATATTACAATATAAGATCAACAAAAATAGGATCTTGATTATCATAAACAAAACTTTTCTAGTAGCAATAAGTATACGTCATACATTAACTTATTTTAGAACAATAAAACTAAGTAGCTGATAATTATCTACAACATTAAAAATTAATCATTCAGACCTTCTCTGTTCCAATATTTAAGACTAACTCTAATCATTAGATGAAAAATATGAAAAACTAACATTTAAAGAATTTAAAATATTAATTAAATTAATAAACAGTAAAGTTATGGAACGTCTGAGCCGCTTACACCTTTTAATTCGATATAGAAAGATAGAATAGAGCTAGTCGTGTTAGAATATTAACATTTGTATATCCGGTGGAATTGGTATAGTTAAACTGATTATATTACTTAGCTGAGTTATTCAAGTACTCTAGTGATAATTATAGGGGGTAGCCTCCCCCTGAGCATGTCAGGGTTAGAAATATTAAATAGCGGGTATACGTAATCCGTTTTTTTATGTAAGACGGGCATAGAATGTTTCGATAACTAAACTATGAGTTCTGCGTTCTTTCTTTATGATTATTTATCATATATATAATATATACTCATGGGATATATACAATACGTCTGTCTTGATTATTATTATTAATTATATTTATTATATATATATTATTAAATTTATTTAAAATATTATTATTATTAATATTTAAATTAATTTATTATTATTATATATTATTATTTAATTATTTATTATTAAATATTTATATATTATATTAATCTATTATAAATTATTCTATATATTAATTATAATTCATTTACGAGTCGAAAAAATCGAGCTCAAACGTTAAGTGAGTAGGTATTGATTTTTAGAGAGCGACTCCTGCATGAGCGGGTTTACAATACTTCCATCACTCATGACCCTAATATAATAAGATATTATTAATACTTAACCATTCTTTTACCGGCTTGTGGGAGGCGGGGGGTAGTGGTGGTACACCTCCTCACCGACCTACCTCCTCAGCATGCCTCGCCTTCTACTCACCCGAGCTCCGCTCTCCACCAGCACCTCAGCTACTCCGACTTCGCCGCACCCGTACATCTCTCTCCCATCCTCCCCTCCAAGCTCTTCCTTATTCATCATCACTCCTTCTTGAGTCTCCCTCCCGCAACTTTAACTCCACCGATTCCGCCCGCTTCCGCCCGAACTCAACACTTTCACAACGCACTTCGCACTCGTTCTCGATTCTCGACTCCTTCCACGATAAATGCGCATAACCTATCATTTAACATTTATTACCTTATCTCCGCTCTCCATACTAGACAATTTCCTCCTAATTCACATTCTTCCACTCACCTTATATTACCTACTCTCTCTATTCTAACTCTAATAGGACCTACCAATATACAGGGGCTCTAACCTTATCTCAATACTTCCACTTTTCTATATGGGACTAGGGTCATTACAAATAACTATACTCAACACGTTCATGTACACCATGTATAATCGGCTGGTATATATACTCACAGTATAATATCTATCACAAAACATACTTATTGGGACTTCTAGATATAGATATATAGAACTACCTTATTTATATATACCTAATTAATTTCAAACTAAATCAATAAGCTCTCATTATCCTCGCCTATTTATGCTCTATCTCTTTATATTATGTATCACCTATACCTTTAACCATGAATATATATAATCTACTCAATACTCCATCCTAAAATATCTATAAAACTTCACTTTCCAATATTATATTCTATATACCCTTATACTAAATCATCTAATAATCTCCTTCATTATACATCTACCCTCTATACTCACTCAATATCAACTAAATACATTTACTCTACCTATTATATGATTTTATATTTTTAAAGCTCACTTTTAGTCAACATTCTCATATCAAACTCCTTACACATCAAATATACTATCATACTTATCCGTGTCATACTTACGCAACGCAGTAATATACGTCACAACAAGTATAAATGTTATATATATTACTCTATTATATTAATTATGCCATCAGTATTCAATGCCACAATCGAGCTCACGCACCGCCACCCGTCCACCGCTCACCATCTTCTCTGCAACACTCTATACAGACAGAACTGCATGACTTACCAGAGTTGAGACATTGAGATCCACCTCTGCTCAACTTGGTGACCCGTTTAGGGAACTAACGCATCACACAGTTAGTGAGTTACATACCTGCATCCCATTGGGGATGCTAGCACCCTCAATAAATTGAATATGAGTAGAAAGCTGTAACTTCAGTATACAATTCTTCATATAAAGGCCTGCAATCAATTCCATTTGCTAACTACTTCGAGGTCCTCATCATAACCGTGTCAACACTACCCCATCTCAAGGAGGCAATCTAGCTACCTCCCTATAATACAAAAGCTCCGCAAATACTATCTGCGTAGCATCTGCTAGAATTGGTCATACCTATCCACCCCACGTAAAGGTACCATGCAGTAGACGAGATGAAATGACCATAGAGACCCCCATGGGGATTTTGGCCATTTATTCCTCCTCCTAAACAACAGCTGACTCCACTACACCAGGCTTCCAGCTCAGCCTCCGACTCCAGCCCAGAATCCAGACTCCGATTCTCAGGCTCTATGCTCTCCGAGAGACTTTACCGCTAAACAACGCACCGTAATATCCGCAATCCGACTCTTTCCTTTCCTCGACTAACTTTTATATTATTTCTCTACATCCAAGCACTTTAATAGGGATAAACACTTGATCACAAACACCTCTATTTAATCTCCTAACCTACTTGTTTATCTACCCCCTAATTATTCACCTCACGTATTAAACTCTATTACTTCATGCATACATATTCTATCCGTATACTCTTACCTAATAATCACACTTAAAAACATATACTATATAATTTCACATTACATTACTAATATATTATATATATATATATATATATACTAATATATATATATATTAATAATATATAATATATTATATAATATATATATATATATATATATATATATATATCTATATATTATCATAGCGTAAGAAAGCACACTAGCACCTTGCAAGAGCACCCGAGCACAAGAGCACAAGAGCACCCGAGCACCCGAGCACACGAGCACAAGAGCAACCGCACCACGCACCGCACTAAGAGTCAACCTCCATTCATTAAGTCACTACTTACGCACACTTGTGAATATCAGAGTCCATGAGACATGGTACCGTTGATCACACTTTGGTACACAATAATTTCCATCCCACCCGATTTAGGGATAACGTAAGCCACCTGTTAACCCAATGGAGATTGGCGGGGATCTTTGACCCTTCTCTTCCGTCTATATTCACGTCCCTAAATCTCATTTGGGTGGGATTCTGTCAATCCTCCCTCCCCTCAATACAACCATCTGTATATTTCACCAGTCGACCAAGTAGAAAGCACTGTAAAACTCTATGTACATACTATATCCTTTCTATATAACGGCGCTACTTATCATCTGTAGATGAGTTACAGTGACCAACCGTGCCTCCCCTTCCCAATATTCGAGTGGCGACTAAAATCTAAGCCCCCCCCAATCATCTTCCTCAACACTCATTGAATCACTCCCTATTGCTTATATCTGACGAGCTCGAAACCTTCAATTATCCCCCTTAATCACCATCCCCAGACCGCACGTAATACCTAGGTTATCCTCTCTTGCTTGTATTATTCGAGTATGAAATTTAAAATGACTCTTTCAGAGAACAACCATCTTACTCCCGATTCTCACATGGGGGACTTTGTGTCCGGTCAAGCTCTTCCAACACACTCAGGAATCTCGAGGTCAAATGATACGCACATGAAACCTTTGCTTTCGGTATCTACTTTAGGCTCTCCACGCTTCTTATAAGTTGTTTGACTCTCCATATTCGTACTCATTGACGGTCTGAATCATATAAACTAGTTACATCACCCAGAGTGGGGCTTCGGTAAGCCCTATCTCTCTTCTAACATTGATATCACGACGTATAAGAAGCTCGAAACATTCGTATTAAACATAGGCCTCCTTTTTCCTTTACCACCAATTCAACTGTCATATACGTATCCTCTTAACATTTAGATGAGGTTACATAACCCGTCAGCACTCCCACCCCTATCATAGGGAATACCAACCCTCTACAACACTGATACTCATTGACGTGACTGTAATCGAAACTCATGGTATCACCTCTTATTATTAACAGGTATCGCATATCGCAAGTTACCCTACGCAGCTGATAATGCACTTATCAAACTAAGCTGCCCAACATGGGCTCGGTAGATTATAATGCTCCCCACAACTTAGAACACACTCGACGCTACGAACGATCGTCAAACTCCGGTATACCCCAAATTTACCTTCCAGTGATTCACTGTACCTTACCACTATGTATACTTTGCGGGGGCTATAAAATCAACGTCTCCACATACCTCTCCACACACAACCTAGAGCTGGGTCGCGTGAAACAACAAGCCCCCAATCATAGGAATTGACATAGGAATGATGACAACTTAGGTATATACCTTCATACAAGGTACCCTATTCCTCCAAACTTTCACTCACTATGGGGAGCCTTAATAATAGCTGTTATTTCTTTCTATCTCTCTAAAGGGTCTTGTTTTTCATTTTTTGAAATATTTTTGACATATTGATATTCGTTAGGCGATAACTTAAAGGAATATAAAAAAAAAAATATTTTAATAAAATACACAACCTTCTTATAGATGGTATCCTCATAGAGATATAGAAAAAATAATTAAACATTTAAACACAAAATATTAAAAAAAATTATTTTTTTTAAACAACATTTGATTAAAAGATAATTTAAATTTTTTTTTTTTTTATCAAATTTTAAAATTATCAAAAAATTTGCTCTACTTTTTTTATTCCCTTTTTAAACTTAATAAATTAAAAAAATTTACGCAAACTGAAAAAAAGTTATATCAGTAAATCAACCCACCCACCCACCCTCCCTAGCTCCTCAGCTCCCAGACTCCTTCAAAGCCTCCTCGCTCCTCAGTCCCTCGGCCTCCCCCACCCTTTATCGCTCCTCAAGCCCAATTTTGATTCTCAAAACTTTCGGTGGGGTCTGTAGCCTCCTCAGCCCTCTCCCCTGCCTAAACCACTGATTACTGAATCTCATCAACGTTAGCGTTCAAACAATTTGACATTTACATCTAATCATTACTCTATCTCTCTCTCTTCCACAAGCCCATTTCTCCTACCTCAAAACCCTGCCCAACTAGGCGTCTACTGATATTGAACCATTGATCTTTGGAGCTACTAATTCAGGTCATATCTGTTACATACACAAAGACTTTTATTTGATTCTCTGGTTTTTTATCGCTTTAAAAACATTTTCCCCTTTTTTTATTTTAAATTAGTTTTTAAATTTATATAACGTAAAAAATTTGGGTTTCCTATCTATACCCTACTTTATGAGGGTAAAATTCTCGATTAACACATTTATTTGACCACGGCCAAGCCCATCCCAACCCAAAATTGATCTGATTGCAGAATTGATCTATTTGATTTATGATTTTTTGTCATATTTTCGTTGTGACATTTTTATAAACAAGCAATAAAATAAGTTCTTTTATACAAACTTCTTAAAATATGCTAACGTATCAAAGTCTTCACATCAATAAAGCTATAACATATCATAACCGGAACTCAAAAAATATAATATACAACTGACATTGTGACTTACATACCTTACGCATGAAACAGCTAACATTAACAAAGTCATACTTAACAACATAAAGTAATCTAACATTGATAGCAAACGTAACTAATTCACACTTTTTCAAACATATTCTAACATATCACTGTTATTTTTGTTACTGTTTAACAGCGTAACATTTAACAAATATTTTACCATACAGCCTACCTAAACATCATACTGACCAATAATAATATGCTAACTCTAACAAAGTTTTCACATACAAATAAAGCTAACATATCATAAATGAAACTCAGAATATGTGTACAACGACAATGCCTTAACCATGATCTTTAAGCACGAATAAATAGCTAACAATAGCAAAGTTCATTCTTAACAGCAGTAAAGTAACTACATTGAACACAGAACGTACGCCTATTCACGACTTTTTCAACATATTCTCTATACATTCAATATCATTTTTTTATCATTAACATCGTAACTTAACAAAAATTATCAATACCTTGACTACACACACATCAACTAACCAACGATATATGCTTAACGTAACAAAGTCTTCAACATCATAAAGCTAACATATAACAGAACGTATCCTATTCATATACAACGAAAATCACTAACATATCTTAAGCACGAAAAAACAGTTAAAACAAACTACTAACAACAGTAAAGTAACTAAACATAGCAATAAAATGTACCCCATTCACA